>CM038216.1:41341282-41494673 GCA_021442155.1 Cymbidium sinense
ATTTTTGGTTTTATTTGTAGGTTTATATTTTAGGTTAAGGTTTTTAATTAGTTTTTATTTTAGTTTCTTTTTGGTTTATTTTATTTTTATTTTTTGTTTAGTTTTTATTTTATTTAGGTTTTTTATTTTTAGGTTTATTTTATTTTTTAGTTTTGTTAGGTTTTTATTTATTTTATTTTAGTTTATTTTTTTATTTTATTTTATTTTGGGTTTAGGTTTAGGTTTAGGTTTTAGTTTTTTTTATTTTAATTTATTTTATTTAGGTTTAGGTTTTTTTTTTTTTTATTTTAGATTTTATTTTATTTAGTTTTAAGGTTTAGAAATTAGGGTTTCGGGTTTAGGGTTTAGGGTTTAGGTTTCGGGTTTAGGGTTTAGGGTTTAGGTTTCAGGGTTTAGGGTTTAGGGTTTCTGGTTTAGGGTTTAGGATTTTAGGGTTTAGGATTTAGGATTTATGATTTACAATTTAGGGTTAGGGTTTATTTTTTATTTTATTATTATTATTTTATTTTTAGGGTTTAGGGTTTAGGTTTTAAGTTTAGGGTTCAAGTTTTAGTCTAGGGTTCAAGGTTTTTGATTTTTTTTTTAACAGAGAAGAAATTTAGATTCAAGATTTCTTATTTTCGATTTCATCAACCAAGTAACACACTAAGTTTTCTATGACACAAATGATGATAAATAAAAATGAGCATGAATAGAGAAACAAAAAAATGCTAGATAACTAGAACTATCTCTCTACTATAAAAGACACAGTTCCATAAGCAACATAGATCTGTGCTCTTCACTTTCTCTTTTCGTAACCACCCCAGCCTCTTGTGTAGGGATCCACCATCATCCCAATCTCTCCTTGCCCACCACCAGTCAGTAACCTCCATCTCGCCTCCGCCCATAACCACCACACTCACCACCACCTCCATATCCACCAGACCCCCACCACCACTGATAACCACCAACCTTCGGCCCACCACAGATCTAGAATGAGCCACATTGTGATGTTCTGATCAAGGTTATGCCCATTCTTAGGGTGTTTAGGTTTAGGTTTTAGAGTTTAGGTTTTTTTTAATTTATTTAGTTACTTTAGGTTTAGGTTTAGGTTTGGGGGGTTTAGGATGGGTTTAGGAGGGTTTAGGTTTAGGTTTAGGGGGTTTAGGGTTTGGGTTTAGGGTTTATGGTTTAGGGTTTAGGGTTTAGGAGGGTTTAGGGTTTAGGTTTGGGGTTTAGGGGTTTAGGGTTTAGAGTTTAGGGTTTAGGGTTTAAGGGGCAGGAAGTTTAGGGTGTTTTAGGGTTTAGGAGTTGAGTTTAGAGAGTTAGTTTAGGTTTAGCATTTTATTTTTAATTTTAAATTTAAATAGTCAACGGTTTAGTTTATTTAGTTTATTTATTATATTTTTTGGTTTATTTTATTTTATTTTGATTTAGGTTATTTTTATTTAATTTAGTTTATTTATTTATTTTAGTTTAAGTTTTATTTTAGTTTTTATGAGGTATGTTTGGGTTTTAGTTATGTTTTATTTTATTTTATATAGGTTTAGGTTTTTTATTTATTTTTTTTAGATTTTATTTAGTTTAGCTTTAGGTTTATTATAGGCTTTAGGGTAGGTTTAGGGTTTAGGGTTTAGGGTTTATGGTTTTAGGATTTAGAGTTTAGGTTAGGGTTTATGGTTTAGGGTTTAGTGAGGTTTAGTGAGGGTTTATGGTTTAGGTAGTGTTTAGGCTTTAGGGTTTAAGTTTAGGGTTTAGGGTTAGCAAGAGGTTTAGGTTAGGTTTTAGGGTTTAGTTGACCAATTGAAGATGATTGTAGGCTTTGCATTCAATTATTTTGGATTTGGTTTTATTTAAACTAAATGAACCTTTAGGTCAATTTGGGCTAAGTAGGTCAATTGGGTTCAATTCCAATGATGGCTTTGGTCAAGTTCAACAATCAATTTGGAATGAACTTGAGCCATTGTTGCAATCAATTTAGTTTATATTTTGATTTGACCCAATCTTAGGTCAATTTGGGTCAACTTGGTCAAGAGGGCCAATTAGGTTTGGTTTGACTCAATTGAAGGTCAAGTCATATTCAAATACTGATTTTGATTTGGTATGAATCATTGGTTTCAAGGATTTGTCTTAGGTTGCAATTTGGCTAGTTTTGGTTCATATTGGTTAAGGGATTGACTTGGTCAAATGACAAGTTGACTTGGTTTGACCCAATTTATGGCAATTGATCAACTAGGGTGATCAACATTCATGATGGGAGGTTGTGATGGGCTTGGTTCAATTCAATTTGGGTAGGATTAGAACTTGGTTCAAATAGGTCAAATTGGCGACTTTGGTTCAAGTGGACCAATTGGGTTTAGTTGGCTTGATTTTGAGTTGAGTTTGATTTAGTTGAGTTTATATATGGATTTGGGATTGATATATAAATTCAATTGCAATTGGCTTTGGTTCAAATGGGTTTTGGTTCATTTGAACATTTCAAGTCAGAAGGGTTAAGTTGGGTTTGACTTGGGTTAATTTCATTTTGGCTTGATGATTGTAGATTTCATTTATATTTGTGAATATGATTGAAGGTATGATTGATTCATGAGAAAATCAATTGAATTTGGGTTTTGGAATGAAGGAATTTGGGTAAGTCCATGGAGTTGAGTCATGTGGATTAAGTTTGGATTTTAATTTGGTTTGATTTAGTTTTGGTGATTTAATTGTATATTTTAATTAAATTCGTGAAGATTATTGAAAATATGATTGATTTGTGAAAAATCAATTAAGTTTGACTTGGTTTGGATTTTGATTTCGCTAAGTCCATGGGATAGGTCATATGGCTTAGGAAGGGTTTTGATTTAATTTGATTTAGTTTGATTTAGTTTTGATCATTTGAATGTAGATTTGATTTATATTTAGAAGATGATTGATGATATAAATTGATTATGAGAAAATCAATTGAATTTGGATTGATTCAGATTGATATTTGGCTAAGTCCATGGGATAGGTTAGATGGCTTAGAAAGGGTTTCAAGTTTGGATTTGATCATGGGCATCAATCAATTAGTTTTGGAATTTGGGCTTGGATTTGGATTTGAATTGGATGTTTGAATTGAACTTGAGGTTTGGTTTGAGAATGTGAACATGGACTAGATTTGGGCTGTAGGGTGATCTCTTGGTCAAAAGTAGAGAAAAGGAAGACCATCTCTTTGACTTGAGAGTATTTTTCAAATAGTTAAGATAATTTAACCTCAAAATGAACCCCTTGAAGTGTGCATTCGGAGTAGCTTCAAGGAAATTTCTTGGGTTTTTTGTCTGACACCAGGGAACCAAAATCGATCCATAGAAGACCAAGGAGATATTAGAAATGCCACCCCCTAAAAGGTTAACTCAACTTAGATTATTCCTAGGGCAGTTGGCATATCTAAGAAGCTTTATATCCAACCTATCAGGAAGATGTCAGCCATTCTCAGCACTTGTCAAAAAGGATGTCGAGTTCAAGTAGGATGACAAGTGTGAGCATGCCTTCGAAGACATCAAACATTACCTGATGATGCCACGGTTCTAGTAGCCCCTAACCCAGGCATGTCGCTCATACTTTGTACTGCTACATTACATGACTCCCTTAGTAATTTGTCCACTCAATTCAATGATGAAGGGAAAGAAAATGCACTCTACTACCTCAGCCATCATCTAATCCCTGCTGAGGCTAATTATCCACCCATTGAGAAGCATTGCCTAAGTTTAATCTTTGCATCCCAAAAGCTACAACATTACATGCTTTCTCATAAGGTGAACTTAATCTCTAGGATCAATCCATAGTATCTTATGATATGGTTGACACATTTATCTTGATGGTTGGCAATGGTCCATGATCCTCTGTAGTTTGACATTACCTTCATACCCCCTCCATGGTGAAAGGATAAGCACTAGGGATTTCTTAGACACCCACTTCTTACTAACTTTTTTGCTTGTGATGATCTCCCGATGATCAAATCATGAACTTAGGGGATACTAGAATTAACCATTGGGAAATGTACTTTGATGGTGTGGCTTCCTCTCAAAGAGGAGAAGAACCACAATCTACTATTCCAAAAAAGGCTGGGGTAGGAATAGTTCTCTTATCTCTAGATCGTGATGTGATGAGATTCTCATATCATATCTAATCCTTGCACCAACAATGAAGCAATATGAGGCTCGATTGTTTGGAGTTATTACTCTAAGCATCAACATCAACATCTTATTCTCAACAAGTTATTAACCAAATTGTTGGGTCCTATAATGTTATAAAGCCCAAGCTCTATCACTACCACAAGTACACCATAGAGTAGTTGGACCAAATCCCAGAGGTTACCATTTATAAGATTCATTAAGGATAGAATGCCATAGCGTATTCTTTATCCAAGCTTGCCAAGGAGTTGGCATGTCTAGAGGATGAGTCCATATCAATAAAGGTCCAAAATAGACAAGTTTTATCCCTTATTGATATTGAACTCATCAAAAAGTACTCTCTTAAAGGGGAGGTTGCCATTACCAAGAAGGATAAGGAGTTAGATTGGAGGCAACGATTCATGGATTACCTAAATAAAGGAAAACTACCTCAAGAGAAGTCCCAAGCCTATCAGATGAAGCAGAGAGCACTTTCCTACACTCTTGTGGATGGTGTCTTATATTGATGATCTTTCGATCCTATGTGGTTACATTATTTAGACAAGCACGAAGACTGTAAGATCGTGACTGAGGTACACTTAGGATTATGTGGAGCCAACCAATTCAATTTGAAGATGAAAGCCAAGATCAAGAGACTAAGATACCACTGACCGTTGATGATCAAAGATTGCATGGATATGGTTAGGCGATGCCACCAATGTCAAATACATGGTGTGGTCCTACACCAACCACCCAACATTCTACATTCTACATTGGCCTCGTGACCATTCGAGTTTTGGGGTACCAACATAGTGGGTCTGATCCTCCTTCCAAGGGTCATCAATTCATCTTAATTCCTACTGACTACTTTTCCAAATGGGCGAAGATGATTCCACTCAGAGAGGTCATAACTTAGCATGTGCTCCAGTTTTTTAGGAACCATATCATATATAGGTTCGGAGTGCCTCGATGTATTATATATGATAATGGTACTGCATTCAAGAGTACAGAGATCAACAACTCAAGACATACATAGATTGGAGATATTTTACCATCAACTACCGAGGGAAAATGGCTTAGCGTAATCCATCAACAAAACTCTCATCTAAATGCTAAAAAGACACTCGACAATAAAGCGAGTGGCATGAGAAGTTAGTTTAAGTCTTTTGGGCTTACCACACCACATATAAAACTCTAACTCAGTTTACTCATTTATCCTTAATGTATGGGTCTAAAATCGTTCTACCATTAAAAGTCCAACTCCCATCACTAAGGATAGTTGTGGGTAGCAAGATCACAATAGAGCATAACACCAAGTTGGTTAGAAGAGCTTGAAGGTTTGGAGGACAGATGCTTGCAGTTATGCCAAAACCTCAAGTTGTACAAAGCTAAAATGATTCAAGCTCACAACAAGTTGGTCTATTCTAGAGCTTTCAAGTAGGAGAGCTTATTTTAGTTATGAGGAAATCGATTGTTGCCCATCATAAGATGGGAGGCAAGTTTGAACCCACTTGGGAAGGCCTTTTTCCATAAAGAAGCCCTAATAAAGAGAATCTTATTAATTATTAATCATAAGGGAGAGCACCCAATGCTTCCAGTCAATAGGCTCTACTTAAAGAAATATTATAAATCATGTTAAAAATAATTATCATCAATGAAAATTTTTTTTTTGAATTCAATCTCTTGCATGTTGAAAGTATTCTTGTTTGTGAATCTGCCATGATGTGTTTAGGGTAGGTGTAAGGAACCCGAGCGGTATCCTATCCTTCATCAATGCAACACAAACACAAACTACACACAAACATATAAAAAATACATATCTTTTATCTCGGGCTACTGAGTTGAGATAACGCCTAGTGGCACTCACTCAAAAGCTTGTCTAACATGCTACCTGCTCTAGTGTGTCACCCTAGTGGTCTTCTTGCTTTGGAGGATGTAAGTCTGCTATAGTTTATTTCTTTACTTGTCCATTATACACTGATGAGCACTTTGTTAGTTTGATAGGCCTTACTGCATGGCCAGTAAGCTACCTCATGTTCACTTCATTTAAGAGGATGTGAGCCTGCTATGCTTTCTTCTTGGATTAGCCTTCGTACACTGACTGGGTCAAGTATATTTGATGTTTAGGATAAGTCCCTTAGTGGCTTCCTTCCCTCGACCGCTTCAAGTTTGGGTCCGCCCTTCCTGGGGCTCCCCACTTTGTAGTTGCTCTTGGTCGATAACATCCCAATGACGATAGACTATTCGATGATATTATGCTTGGAAAGTTGTAAGCCTACACACTTTCTTTTTTTATTGATCATTGCACACTGACGGGCATCTTATGTTAGTTGGTTCTCACTATGCTGATAGATACACCACTCATGCTAATGGATACACCTTAGGTTGGTTAGTTCTCGTACCTTGGATACACCACTCATTGTAGATGTAAGTATGCTATGCTTTCTCCTTGAGTTGGCCATCGTACACCTATAGGCTTTTCTAGTGATAATGCCCTAAGAAGCACCTCCCTGGGCACTATATTTGAATCATGTCTTTTGAAACCCCATTTAGACACTACCTGGGCTACTATCGAATTGGACAGTTCTTTTCTAGTAACCCCCCAGTAGTTGGAGAATCCCCTATTGATGTGAAGAATTTCCTTAGTCCAAGAATCAGATAGGTCAAGCGATGTTGACCTCACTTTTGGAGTGAGCTCTCAACTTCCTCATTACAGATCTAGGACTTATATAGACACTAAGAGTTCCTTAGTCTTATGACACTTCTAGTGATTAGGTGAATACTTAACCTAAGCTTAGAGACTTAGAAGAGTTAGTCATAACAATAGGTTATGCCTTAGAGATTTAGAAAGATTTGCCTACCCTATAGCCTTAAACACGATCCTTACTTCCTTCTTCAAACCAAACTTCCCAATCAAATTCCAAATTCAAATCAACCCCAATTCAATTGATTTTCTCAAATTTCCATTCAATCTCAAATTAAATTCCAAATCAAATCCAACTAAAAATGATTGAAACCCAAAATCAAAATCAAATTTTAAATCCCTTCCTAAGCCATATGAACCACCTTCATATGCTTAGCCAAAACCCTATTTAAACCAAATAAAACTTGATTGAATTCTTTAAAAATCAAGCATTCCTTAATTTATATTCACAAATATAAATGAAATCTAAATTCAAACCATTCAAATCAAATCAAACCAAATCAATATTTTTCTTTAGCCATATGTACTACCTCCATAAGCTAAATCAAATCTCAACCCCAACCAAACTCAATTGATTTCTTTATAAATCAATCATTCCTTCATTTATATTCACAAATATAAATGAAACCCACCCTCAATGACCAAAATAAATCAAACTAAATCAATCCTACTTAAGCCCTTTTGACCTAAATCCTTAAGCTTGGTCAAATTTGCTTCCAAATCACGCCAAACTCAAGTGATTTTATCATGAATCATTTATATCTTTATATTCACAAATATAAATGAAATATAAATCCAAATAGCCAAAATCAAACCCAAATCAAATCAAATTTCCAATTTTTTTTTCTTGAACTTGGCTAAATGATACCCAAATCAATTCAAAATTCATGGTTTTCTTCATGATTCAATCATTCCTTCAATCATTGTTCCAAATATAAACATAAACTACAATTATCAAACCAAATCTAAGTCAACTCAAATCAAGCCCATGTTGACCCCTTTTGACTTAAAATTGTTGAACCAAAATCCATTTGACTCTAAACCAATTGCAATTGGATTTATAATCCTAGCTCATATGTTAGTTCAACTAAACTTGAATCAAGCTAAAACCAAACCAACCCATTTAAGTCCACTTGACCCAAAGTGACCTAAAGACTTTTGAGCTAAGTTCTAATCCAACCCAAATTGATTGAATCCAAACCTCATATCATGATCATCATCCTAGGGTGATTAATGCCTTGAATTGGTCAAACCAAGTCAACTTGATCATTTGACCAAGTCAACCTTTAGCCCAAATAAAACTTAAACTAGCCAAAACCCACCATATACCAAATTAATTGAAACTATTGATTCAAACCAATGCCTAATCAATGATTGATGACCAAACCTTCAATTGAGCCAAACCAAGTCCAATTGGTCATTTGACTAAGTTGACCCAAATTGGCCTAAAAGTCAAAATGGGTCAAATCATGATTTTGATCCAAATTGATTACAACCAATGGCTCAAGTTCATTCCAAATCACCGATTGAACTTGACCAAAGCCATGATTGAGCCCAATTTGACCAATTGGTCAACTTGACAACCTAGCTCAAATTGACCTAAAAGGTCAAACCAAACCAAAGCCTACAATCATTTTCAATTAACAACAACCAACACCTAACCCAACCCAATTTGGTCAAATTGCTCAAATTGGTCAACTTCATTTGACCTATTTAAATCTAAATGAGCCAAAATCAAACCTAAGCCAAATTAATCAAAATCACTTGAACCTAAACTTGAAATCATCATTTAAACCTAACCCAAGTCTTGGTTTGACCCAATTTGATCAATTGGTCAACCCAACCCAACCTAACCCAAATGAACTCATTTTGACCAAATGAAGCCAAATCACCCAAAACCAACCCATGGGATCTTAGGAACTAGCCAAACCCAACCCAAACCTAGTTCACTCCTAAATTAGCTATAGTGGACCCCACCCAAGGGATTAGCCATTGGACACACATTTATTGGATTCTTTCCATAAGAGGCAAAGTCCACTTTCTCCTCTCATGGCACCATCCAATTGCCAAATAAGGTATTCCTAAAGCCCAATGCAAGCCAGCTTAGCACTTGTCATGGACTAAGGGAAACAAACCAAGCCACTTCACTCATGGTCGAACCCTATGGGCAAAAGGAAGGACCAAGCCAACCCAATCTCCCCATATCTTGCCTTGAGGTCCCTGTCATAGCTTCCTCCACTCCTGGCAAACCACGTGGAGCTCACGGTGACCCTTCTGATGCCTCGATGGTGGTGAATCAGTAAAATTTTAAGGATAGATCTCATCCATCCATCACAAACAATTTTGGGGTATACTCCCTCAATTCAAGCAGTTGTAATAATTACCATTGTGAGAGTTCCCTAAGCATTTTTGAAACTCCTCAGAGCCTACCCGAAGCCTTTCTGAGCACCCATGATTGGAATTCTCCATTCTCGTGCACTACTGAAATAGGGCATCTTTTCTTTGATTCAAACTCCTCCCCCACTCAACCAAACCTCAATTAAACTTACCCACACCATCACAACACCTAGAGCAATGCCAAACCATTTCCCAAGCTTCCAAACCACAAAGCCATACTTCACTCAAGATCAAATGCCAAAAGGAGGAGCTTGGTCCATAAAGCAAACCACCTCAAATCAAAGCTTGTGTGGCTCAATCGGGCTTCTTCTCTACCAAATGAAGCTACCTCAATCATTGGAACTATCGATCAAAAGCTCCGGTGAGGTAATTTCTCAAAATTGATCCTTGAATGAAAATGTGTTGTTCCTTTTTGAAGCATTTGAGCCCATCCTAGGATGGATCATCCTTTGCTGGTGTGTGGATTGAGTTTGGAGTGGATCCAGCTCGAGAGCTTGATCAAGCAACTCATGGCATGTTCATCATCGGCCATAGAAAGATGGATCATGGGTCATCCATTCTGCATGATTGGAACAGATGGCCATGATCAAATCACATAGAATACCCCCTCTATTTACTCCTTAATTGTGGATCTGATTGTAGTCATCCGATCTTAGATGATCTGTGGAAAGCGTATCCACCAATCTGAGTTAGCCTCCTAATTTAACAACTTAAATACCCTATCCCATCATGCATGGAAATATCGTGTCAATAGCCACATGGCGATAGGATTAAGGGTTAATTAGGACTATTTTAATTAATTTTAAGTCTGAAACTTCTAAAATTCATAACTAATCCTAAAAAAATCCAAAAAATATAAATGAGGGCTCATTTTAAAGATATTTCAGAGTAGAATTCAAGAAAATTATTATAAATTAATTTTGAATAGTAATTTCTACTTAATCAAGGTTTAATTAAAAATTTAATTAGCCTAATTACTCTTTGATTAATTATCCAATTAATTTCAAATTTTCTAGAGATGTTTAGGTGGATGACCTCTACCTCTCCTATTTTTCTTGGATTGGATAATAATTTAGCCTTAATTACTCCCCAACCTTAATTAAGCAAATGAATAGTGGATTAACTAAATTTAGCTTATCCTTTGTTAATAGTGAGAAGTCTTAGAAGTGGTTTGGATTCATTCCTTATGACCATTTCATTAAGCCACTTCATTTATTTCAAATTAATTAAAGCTTAAATAATTAATTATCTACTTAATTAATAAATTAAGAAAATAACAGATAACTAATTATTTCAAAGCCCAATTGATTATTTGAAATGACTTGGGATTGAGGTCTCTTCCTTGATCTCTTTCCCTTAATTTCATCATCCTAATTAAAAGATATAATCAAAGGAATTAATTGACCAATTAAGGGCTTAATTAATTTAAAATCCATTCATTCATAACCTTCCTTAATTAACCCTTGGGTAGTTTTGGGTGTTCAATAACCTAAAGAGAGATGAAATTATGGTTAGCTCAATGTGTGAGAAAACCATAAAAGTAATTAAGTGAGTCCCTTAAGCTTAATTAATAATTAATTATGAGCTAATTGCATTAGGCCTCTTTCATTTCTTAGGAGCATTGTTAATTTACTTTTCATATGGTTACATCTCATGTTGGCTTATCATTGATTAATAAATTAACTTAAGGTGATATAGGTAAGGGTTAATTAATTGATTTAATTCATACCTTAACCTAATTAAGACATAAAATCAACCTAATTGCTTTTCATTAAACCAAATTAACTCACAAATGGGGAATGGGATTAGGATTAGCAAACCTCTTTCACATTTCTTAAGTCAATCAAACATAAAAAAATGGCTTTTAAGAAACTTTGGTTTGTTTTAAATGAGCTTGTTTAATATGATTGTCCTTAGGACTTAGTTGGATTGAATGAAATTACATGCTTGTGTTTCTTTATTTATTTCCAATCATGTTAAATGTTGTATGCCACTTGTAGTCATGCATTCATTTCTTTCAAATTAATTAAATAAATATGATTTCCTTTATGTCAATTTGCATGTGTTGACTTAATTAGAAATATGTGTGATATTATCACTATTAAATCTTAAATGTATTTTCAAAATATATATATATATATATATATATATATATATATATATATATATATATATATATAGAGATATATATATATATATGTATATATATATATATATATATATATATATATACATATATATATATAGAGATATGAATATAAGTAGTGTATGAAGAAAATTTTAATTCATGTGTTGATTTGCATAAGTTTGAATGTTAAGGGTATATTAGTATGGACATGTGGAAATTTTTGAATGTATTTGAGTTTGAATTTTGAATTTTTATTTGTTTGATTTATATTTATTTATATATGTGAATATAAATGAGAATATAAATGAGTTATGAGAAAATCCCATGAATTTGAATTTGATCATGATTTTGGCTAAGTCGAGGAAAATTTAAAAGGACTTAAGAAATTTTGGAGTTTGGAGCTTGAATTTTGAATTTGATTTGATTGATTTGTATGTATATTTAATTTATATGTGTGAATATAAATGAGAATATAAATAAGTTATGTGAAAATCCCATGAGTTTGAATTGATTTGATCATGGTTTAAGCTAAGTCCTTAAGAGAGAAATTAAGGACTTAAGAAGGATTTTAAATTTGGAATTTAATTTTTTGGTCTGATTTGATTGATTTATATTTATATTTCATTTATATATGTGAATATAAATGAGAATATAAATGAGTTATGAAAATCTCATGAGTTTGAATTGGTTTGATCAAGATTTAGACTAAGTCTTTAAAAGAAGATTAAGGACTTAAGAAAGATTTGGACTTAGGAATTTCATTCATGGGTTTCAATCATGGATTTCAATCTTGGATTTCAATCATGTGGCATTGATTTGAGTTTGGAAAAAGAAAGGAAGGTGAGAAATGGTTCAAGAAAAGGGTAGAAAATTTCCTAACACCCCTAAGGCATGACTTATTCCTATGGCTAACTCTTCTAAGTCTCTAGGCTAGGTTGAGTGTTCACCTAATCACTAGATCTATCTTAAGATTAAGGGACTCATAAAGTCTAAGAGAAGTCCTATGTTTAAAATGGAGGATTGAGAGCTCATTCTAAAAAAAAAGGTCAACAAAGGGCGCCCAATAGGTGTGGTGACAAAGAACACCACATGTATTGGTGTTGACTGAAACAATCAACAACACCGAAAGATCACAAGCACTAATAGAAATAATCTATCCCTAACCCAAGGTGTAGAAGGAATCCAGAGATTAGTGCAATGTGGCTCTACTTATGTCCAAGGACATAAGAGAGAGGGAAGGAATCCAGGGATAGATGTGAACCTTCCACTAGGGAAGCAGTTCAAGTCATCCACAAAGGGATGAGAGGTTTTATTTGGTTTAGTCTCACAGAAAATTTCCAATGGTTAAATTTGTTTCAATTTTTTGTTTTGGATTTTGAGATGGATCTTGTTGGTTTGTGGATGGATCACAGTAGGAGCCATGGAGACCTAGACCTAACTCGATTTACCAATCTAAAGGGGTAGTCTACAAAACATATAGTAGGACTAGCCAACCAAAGGGATGCCTTTCTATGCAAACAACTACTAGGAAAAGCATAGTAGACTTACATCCTCCAAAGTAGGGACCAATTGTTGGGGGTAACTGCAAAGACATAGATTGAACCCAACCTAGGGGACTATTGAGTGAATGACTGGGGACTTAGATCAGCTCAAAGATAGTTAAGATTAATTTCATTTTTATATTTTTATTTTGATGGATTCCATTTGGATGGATCATACCGAGAAGGGCTCATATCACTGACCTTTCTCATTTAACAACCAAAGGGAGTAGCTTCGCCGATGGGAGAACTATCCGACCAAAGGAGTGCCTTCGTTTGCAATGATCAATTGAAGGGAAGAAAGCTTGAGGACTCACATATTCCACTACAAAAAAGACCGGGTGATTGGTTGTTTTGGGCAATAAATCAAACCCACCTAAGTCCATCAGGCACAATCATGCTAGAAAGAATGCATCATAGTCTTACATCTTTCAAAGAGGAATGATTCTGTGGGTAACGCTTATGGAAAAATAGATTGAACTCATGGGGTGACGGAGTGAGTGCCAATAGGGACTTATCTCAACTCCCATCAAGCAATTCCTATGGGAGTTCGACACCGCCCTAAAGATAGGATGCTTGCTTGGGAAGAGGGGCCCTTTGGGGCTTGAATTCCACAAGTGAATATTTTTTTGTTTTGTTTAGTTTATTTTTTATCATGGATTATGTTAGTTTGTGAGGATCAAACTGAGAAGGAGCTTATATCGCCTAGACCTATCTCATTTATAATAAAGGGAGAATTTACACATCCATAACAAATTCTCCAACCGAGGGGTGGTTACTAAGAAAGGGGGACTGTCCAATCGAAAAGTAACCCAGGTAGTGTCTAAATGGGGTCACAAAGGACATGATCCAAATAGAGTGCCTACAAGTGATGGGATCGCTAAGGGCTTAATCCAAAACCCTAAATAAGATGACATGGTTAGTCATATATTCAATATGTATTCAGTGTCCAACTCAAGGAAAAAGTGCGAGGAATCATATCTGCCAAGAGTGGTGTATCCACTGTGTCAGCATCAGCATCAACATCAACCAACCTAAGGTGCCTTTGTAATAAGCCTAGAAGAAAGCTGGGACTCACATCCTCCCATAGCAAAATGATTGGATAGTTTGTCTTCGGCTCGCTATCCGACCTAGGTGACTACTTGAGTGAATGCCATTGGGAACTTATATTGACTCAAACATAGTCAAGAAGAAAGAAGCCTCTGCGGGACTTATCCTAGACCTCAAACATACTCGACCTATTTAGATCATGATGATTAGATCAAGAAGAAAGCATGAGGACTCACATCTTCGTAAACAAAGTCAACATGAGGTAGCTTATTGGCTTGATTGTGAAGCCTACCATACTAACAAGGCGCTCATTGGTTTGCAATAGTCAAGTTAGGGAGAAAGTGCAGGGACTCACATCTTCCAAACAAACATCCACTAGGGTAACATACTAGCGAAGCAGCATGTAAGCCTAACCTAGAGTTGTTGATGAGTGAGTGCCACAGGGGACTCGTTCTCACATGAAAATAGCTCAAGATAAAAGATATGTGTTTATTTATGTGCATGTGTCAAACGAAATAGGATCTGGGGACTCTTACACCTACCTTAAACATGCTGGGATTGATGAAATGGTGCCACGATGGAAAAAAAGGATTCCCACTAAGAAAGGATGTCGGTTCTCTCACACCTATCTTAGTGCTAATCAAAATAAGATGCCTCTGGGTTCTCTTACACTTATTCTAATAGCATCAAGAAATTATGTTTGTGTTGTGAAAGAGGATGGGATGCCATGGGGGGACTCTTACACCTAACATAGACATGTCAAGATAGATTTACAAGACAAGCAAATAATGCTTTGAAAGAAAAGAAGATTTGATGAATGGAATCATACTTTGTTCTTTTTATTAATAATTGTTTTCAAATATGATTTGTTTCATGCATAATATTTCTTTAGATAGAGCCCATTAATTGGAAGCATTGGGTGTTCCCCTTTACAGTCAATAAGCTGATTCCTTGGTAGGACTTCTCTAAGACATAGGGGCCTTCCCAAGTGGGTTCAAATTTGCCTCCCATCTTTCTATGGACAACAATTGGTCTCCTTAAGACTAACACAAGTTCTCATACTCAAAAAGACCTAGGTCAGACCAGCTTGTTATGAGCTTGAATCATTTTTGCTTTGTACAACTCTAGGTTCTAGAATGCCCTGTAGCACTCTCCAAACATTCAAAGCTTTTCTAACCACAACATTGCATTCTCTAGTGATCTTGCTACCCAATGCTATCCTTAGTGATGGGAGTTGAACTTCAAAGGTAGAACAACTGGACCCATACACTCGGAAAATGGGGTAGACGATTTGGAGTTCTGGTATGTGGTGGTAGGCCCACAAGGCTTCAACCAACCGCTATTCTATCATTTGTTGTCATCAAGAGTCTTCAATATTTGGATGAGAGTTTTATTGAATGCTTCTAAGCCATTTGCTCTAGGGTAGTAGATGGTGGAGTATCTCCAATCTATGTCTTCTAGTGAAGCGAACTTGTGCTTTTTTGAATTACATTATCGATATAATTCATCGAGGCACCCCAAACCTATATATGATATGGTTCCTAAAAAATTGAAGAAAAGTGCGTGACCCTCTAAGTGGGATCACCCACTTGGAAAAGTAGTGGCTAAGATGAATCGATGCCCTTGAAGAAGGAGGGATCGATGACCCATAATGGTACCCAACACTCAAATGGCCATGAGGCCAATGTAGTGTGAATGTTGGGTGGTGGAGGACCACACCTTGTACCTAATGATGCCATCTCTAGCTATCCATGCTTTGTAATCATTGAAGGTCAGTAGTATCCAAGTCGCTTGATCTTTATCTTCATCTTCGGATTGGATTGATGTGCCTTGCATAGACCTGAGTGTACCTCAATTATAATGCCATGGGATTCATGTTTGTCTAAACAACATAACCACATTTGGTCAAAGGACTGATACAGGGTGCCATCAACAAGAGCGTAGGAGAGAGCTCTCTGTTTCACCTGATGGGCTTGTGACTTTTCTTGAGGTAGTTTACCAGTGTTCAAATAATCTATGAACAGTTGCCTCCAATCTAGCTCCTTGTCCATTTTGGCAACAACAACCTCCCCTTCAAGAGAAAGTCTGTCGATGAGTTCAACATCAATAAGGGATAAGATTTGTCTATTTTGGACCCTTATTGAAATGGAGTCATCTTCCATATATGCCAATTCTTTGAAAAGTTTATCTAAAGCATCTACTACTACGTTCTCTTCTTAGGGAACCTTGTAGATGGTGACTTCAAGAATTTGGGCTAACAACTTCATGGTATACTAGTAGTAATGATGAAGCTTGGGTTGGAGGACCTAGTAGGACCTAACAATTTGGTTGATAACCAATTGAGAATCCCCAAAGATGTTGATGCTATTGACATTGATAGTGATGGCTAACTCAGACCGGCAAAGCCTCATACTCCTCTTCATTGGTTGGGTTGGAAAGATGTGAGAATCTCATCACATCATTCTAGAGTTAGGAGAACTATTCCTACCCGCCTTTCTGGAGAATAGATCGTGGTGCTTCCCTTGAAAAGAAGCTACACCATGAAAATACATCTCCCATCGGATTGCCTCTCCCCTTTCATGATTTGTTCATCGGAGATCATCACCAAGGAGAATCAAGAAGTGGGTGTGATACTAAGAAATCTAGTACTATCTTTTACCACGGAGGGGTACGAATGTGATATCAAACTACGAGATGATCATGGACCATCATGCCAAATGTCCGGATAACATTGGCCATGTCATGAGATTTTGTAGTGAATTTATTTTGGAGATCAAGTTCACCTTCTGAGAAAGCATATAGTGTCATGGCTTCTTAGAGGCAAAGATCAAAGCTAGGCAAAGTTTCTCAATAGGTGGATAGTTCACTTCAACAGGAATTAGACAATGACTAAGGTAGTAGAGAGCGTTATCCTTCCCTTCATTATTGGCTTGGGCCAATAGAGCATCGAGAGAATCATCCAATGTGCTAGTGTAGAGGATGAGTGGCTTGCCCGGGATAGGGGCTATGAGAACTGGCAGCTTCACCAAATACTGCTTGATGTCTTCGAAGGCATGCTGACACTTATCATTCCACCTGAACTTGGCATCATTTTTGACAAGTGCTAAAAATGGCTTGCATCTCCCTGATAGGTTGGAGATAAAGCATCTTAAATATGCCAGCCATCCTTGAAAGGATCTGAGTTGAGTTAAACTCTTAGGAGGTGGCATTTCTAAGATAGCTTTAATCTTTTCAGGATCTATTTCTATTCCTAGTGTCAAACAACAAACCCAAGGAATTTTGTTACTCCAAATGCACACTTCAGGGGATTCATTTTGAGGTTATATTATCTTAACCATTCGAAAACTACTCTCAAGTCCAAGAGGTGGTCTTCCTTTTCTCTGCTCTTGACTACTAGATCATCAACGTAGCATTCAACCTAATGATGGATGAGTTCATTGAAGATCTGAGTCATGGCTTGTTGGTATGTAGCACCGATTTTAATAAGGCATGACCCTATAATAAGATTCGATCGGTTTGAAAAGTATTTTCATCTTCGAGACATCTTGATTTGGTTATAGCCAGATGACCCATCTATGAAAGAAAAGATTGCATGAGATGAGGTGATGTCCACCATTAATTCGTATAGGAAGAAGAAACTCATCCTTAGGACATGCCTTGTTTAAGTCCCTAAAATTGATGCATATGTGAATTTGGTCATTCTTCTTCTTAACTGGAATGACACTAGCAACTGTAGGATATTTTTCTTCCGATGAAACCACCAATCAATTTCTTGACTTCAAAAATGACCTATTGTTCAATTTCTAACGCATGCATCTAGGAGCTTGTTTTAATGGGGTTTAGGATCTATTGCTAGCTTATGGACTACTATGTGAGATAATCCAGCATCTCTTCATAACTCCATGAAGCGTCTTTAAACTAGTCAATAGCCTAACTAAGTCATTGGTTTCTTCTTCATTCAAGAATGAACCATGTATGCATGGATTTTCTTCTATCCCGAGGTTGATTTTAAGCTTGTCAATTATTGAATGAATCTCCTCTTCAAATTCGGTTGCTTCTTTGATTTGGAGATCCTGATCATCTCGAGATTTCTAAACACACATTCTCATAAGAGTTGGTGTTGTGTGAGAAGAACTCACTCCAAATGATTGGTAACAAGTAGTAATCATCATCATCGGACCCACTATATCAATCCTAGTCCTACTCTTGATTGTCTTCCTCTTGTATTCCATAGCTTTTCAAAGTACTCGACTGTGGACCATGTGTGAGGAACCAAACCTTTCTCAGTAAGATTATGAACACAAGATGAGTAAAAGTCAAATGGTAATTCCATTAATTCTTTAAATGTATCCTCCTCAAGTTGTACATTAACTTCGTGACTTGAGGATGATGATCCCAAAAGAATCTCTTTTCTTCATGTGGAAGACTTAGGGACTTCCTTAACTACCAAACCTTCAACTTTCTGAGATGTAAGTGAGGTTAGAGCTAAGGTTCTTAGGTAATGCCTAATAGTTTCACATAAACTTGATTTGAATACTTTACTTTGTCTGCAGGCCTGATCTTCATCTCTATCTAGATCAAAAGACACCTCAAACCTGTTGACATGGGTTGGATGGTATACTAATCACATTAGACTCATCCTCTGAGTTGGATTCCAAGTCTATGTGAATAGTAGTACTCCTATGAACTGGAACATAACCTCTGATTGATGGCCAACCGAGGTCTTCCACCTCTGAACCTATGTTTCTACATGCCCCTGGTGGAGGTTGAGCCATCCTACCCACATGTCCATATGATGGAATGAATTATGGGTGGAATGTAATATGTGAATTTATTTCTTCTTCAATTCCCCTTTCTTGTTCACTTGAATTTTAATTTTTCTTTTCATTTTCTTTTGGTTTTTCTTTTTCTTTTTCTTTTGAATTTGAATTTTGTCCAAGTTCACGTGAAAGGTATTTTGAGGAAGATAGTAGCTTTCATCCTCATAAATCTCAACCTCTCTTACTGAAAATGGCTTTTCATCTCTATTAACATGGTATTCAATTCCATCTTTTGAACTTGATGCAATCGATGGAGGGAGGATGGAATAATCTTGTTCTGATGTATCCAACCCAAGAAAAAAGTGAACAAAGTGTTCAAATCAATGATGTAAAACTTGGCTTCAGCCACCTATCTCCAAAGGTAACACTATGGAACCTAAAGCTTCGCCACCTTGTTCATTGAATCCTCTCAACATCATCTCATGTGAGTGTGGAGATGTCAATCCTCAAATAGGAAAGGGTCTTTACACTCATAATGTTTAGTGATGCACCTATCAACAAGAACTCGCAAGTCCAAACCTATCCATGTCAACTGATGTAGAGGGATGCTCCAAGTACCCTAGAAGAAGGTCTTCATTTGTGAAGGTGATCCCCTGAGCTTCTTTTGTATAATATGCCTCCTCACCTATAGCGATCATTTGAGCTAACCATATTTAAAGATCAAGGAGAACCTTGATTAGTGACTCCCTCATCTCTTTGGATAAGACAAGGGTATCATATATGCTTAGCTTAGATGGAAACTTTCTTATGATGAGAGGACATTGTAGTCCACCTTGGCTAGTCCTCCACAAGCATATCCAAGGGTAGATCATTCTATGGAGGGGCTGATCCTCTATACCAATGACTTGTTTCTATCTTGAGGTACCTAGGAGGTAGAACCTTGCCACTATGGAGGTTGACTGAGATCTCTTGTGGTAGGGTAATGGAAGGCTCTACCAAAGACATCAAGCTCACCTACATCTCCTATGAGACCCTCAATCGGATGATTCCAAGTCTATCTCAAGAAGAAACCATAGTATTGAGTAGAAAGTCCAACTCAAGAAAGAGGAAGATTGAAATTGTTAGTTATTTTGTCTTGAAGAGTTATCATTAGGAATAGAAGAAGACAACCCATCAGAAGTGACACAGATGTAATTCAAACTAGCTTTATTCTTCAATTTCTTAGATTTGTTTGGAGGTACAAAGTAGAAATCAAGTAAAGTGAGTAAAGGATTTGATGCCCTTATCACCATATAAGAGTTTTACTAGTAGAAGAAGAAGAGCTAAGTGGAAGAACTGAGGAAGTTGCAACTATAGGTTGAAGGCTCAACTGATTGGTGGTTAGTTAATGCTATCCTATGACATGTTCGCCGCTCCCCTTTCCTCGAGTTCAGGCAACTTGCAAACCTTCCTTGATGTTGGAGGTTTGAGCTAACTCGTGCACTATAAGGAAAGCTTCTTGATCTTTTGGATGATCTTCTAGAGGTTTTGGATAAAGAAATATCCCAACCTTCTTTTGGAAGGATCACATGTATCCCCAAGGATTACCCTAATGGAACTGGATTATTATTCATATTCCTTTGGGATAACTATAGCACCGCCTTGAAGTATGTTCAAGCCCCTTAAATGTGAAGCAATCCTCCAAAACATGGCCTAATATGGTAGGGGAAAAGTTAAGATCATGACTTTTTCCTACCGATCTCAGGCTAGGTAGTTAAAAAAATCAAGCTTCTTTAAGAGATTCTTAAAGATCTTCGAGTACCTCCTCTTAAATGAATAAGGTTAAGCTTATCTAAAAGAGTAGGTGGACTACCACCGGCGGTATGTGCCACTTACTATATGGAGAGGTGGTGAGGTGGGCCATGGAGGCCTGTGGAGGCTGGGCACTCGGTGTGGCAAAGGAGGTAGAGGCTGTTGAGGTCATGGTCTCTTGATTGATCTAGCTACTTCCTTTATCTACCGCTATCACTACTCCCACTTCTTCAGACCTTTGGCTTTGCTTTAAGCAATAGGTCTTGAAAATGCAATTGTTTGGCCTCTCCTTATAGAATAACCACCTTGTTGATTAGCTTCTCAAATTTCTTGATAGTGAAGCCCTTAAGCATGAAGGCAATAGGGCCATGGATATTATTTAAAAGATTCTCAATGGCATGCTTCTTGATAGTCTGCATTTCATACCGTTGCACCATCGGAGAATATAATCAACAAGGGACACTTGGTGTTATGCTATAATGAGATCACCTACATTAACTCTTTGTCGAGCTCCAGCAAACCTCTTGATAAAGAGTTGCTCTAACTCAAAATGTCACTAATGGAAGTCAATACCAATCGATGTACTTCGTTCCAGTTACGTATTGCTAGCATCGTACCCACTTGTTTGAAACAATTAATGCGAAGTGTCTTTATATGTTTCCTTGGGTTTCCACTTATCAAAGCTTTTGAAGGAAGGTGGAACAAAACCCTTGAGATATTTGATTGAATCAAATTCCTCCAGGTAGGGTCTACCCTTTGGAATAAATGATCCTCCCTGGGCTTGAGCCAATGCTTCCTTCACTTGCTGCTCAACCATGGATATGATGTCTTTTTCTTGCATGGAGGTACTTTCCACTACTTTCCTATATATGCTAGTGCTACCTTGCTCAACGAGAGGTAAGGTCTTGGCTGGGTCCAAGACATGCACTAACTCAGGCTGACTAATGTCAATTGAAGTAGGATGAACTGGGGCTTATTTAATTACTAAAACTACTAATAAGTCCTCTACTATCGCCATCCTATCTATGTTCATCTTTTTTTCCTAATATCAAAAGTGTTGATTGGTGGATGTGTCTTCTGATCAACCTCATCACCTTCCATGGCCTACTGCTCCCTGAGAAGTGATCCTTTGGTATCTACCATGCAGACTCCAGCTGAGTCTCCCAACAAGTCATCTTCATTGGGATCGAAGCTAGCCTTCATCCCAACCATACCCCAAATCTCCTTCTTCTTTACAAGATAATGTGTTACTATCTTCTCGAGAGAATGATCTATTTGAACGGGAATAAATGATCTCAGTTGACTGGTGTGATCACTGTGGTGCACTAAGAGGCACCAGACATCGCCTGCTACTTGGGAGTCAATCCTATGAGGACTATACTCACTAGATGAGAGACACTCTTGACTATCACTAGTTATGAGAGGGGTGACATTCCTAGGAGGTTCTACTATTATTGGTGCAGCTGGGCTATCATCTGCTACCTCTAAAATGACTACTACCATCTCCATCCTGCTGAACTGGCAGTTGGTGAAGGGATGACCACTATGCTTCGGGGTCACCATTCCCTCCGCACCACCACATGGGCAGAAGGTCAAGCAGGATAGCTTGGCCTCGCCATAATAAGTGGTGTAGATGGGGTAGGATCCCTCGGCTGTAATCACATCACTAACGGGATATGTGCTTCTCCTCGTATATGGCCTTCATGGCCTTTGATGGAATTGGAGATGCTATGACTGGGTGGTGATTGGGAATGGGGTAGCGTGGAGACACCCACTCTCTATGCACATGAGCTATCCTCATGATGACAGTCCCAGATAAGTAAGATGTTGTCATGGTCGGTCTTGTAGCGGCCGAAAAAATCAATAAGTACAGAAGCTGTCGACTAGCGACTGAACCTTCGCCTCTCCCTACTGGTAATGTGAGTAGATGTATGGGCATCTGTGGCCCTCTCCTGACAAATATTTTTTCCCACACTACAAGGGATAATGGATCTTAGATCAAATTGAGCTCCTGACTCTGAACGTCCGTAAGCTTCTCCAACCTAGCATAAAATTGATCAGAGGTCGGTGTACAACCTCCTTCTTTAATAGCGATGGCGTCTTTGGATCACTAGTGGAGGTGATGTGAATCCTCTAACATTCTCTGTGACCTAGAGAGATGATGAACTGGTTTGTTGTAACCAGTGGTGAAGTCAAAATGGGAAACTTCAAACGGCAGGATGGCTACCTCCATCTCCTGCAATCCTAGTGTGATCGCTTGATCATGTGGTTTTTGTTCCTTCACTGTGTTCTAGTAGGATGAGAGGAGTGAGAGCTAGACCCAGACTCAAAAGTAGGGGAGGCAATCCCTGAAATCAAGGGAGCCTTACCCTTAGAGGGTACTAATGAGAGGGTGCTAGCTCTCACTAGGGCACGAGAAACCATAGAGTGGCGAAACGTGTTGGTAATGTCACTCAAGATGGTGGGACTTCCTTCAATGAGGAGATGTTAGAATCAAGGTAGATCTAGCCACTCCTTCCTCATGAGAGGGTGATCATGTATCATACATCCTAATCTCCTACCAATCCCTCAATGAGGAAATGGATCAAAGGTAGATCCATGATCATGGGACCTCATGAGGGAGTCTATGTAATATCATACCATGGATGGGTGTATGATCAATTAAGTTGGTCCAAAGCTAAATCATACCATGAGGGAAAGTGAAAACAAATTTCTACAAGCACTTTTTATATATCAAGAGAAAAATTGGGTAGTATTGTAATTGATGGTGAGAATCTGCAATAGGAAATAAATTTGGATCATATTTCTATCTTTATTGATTTTTTGAATTTGAGTTGAAAATTTGAACCCACATCCAACATCTTGGAAGTGTTAAGTGGGGTTCAAATGGATTTCAGAAGATTTAGAAATTTGATTGAAAGAGGAATTTTTTAATATGATTCCAACTTCAACAAATTTGGGTAGGTTGAATAATGGATTCAAATATTTTGAGAAGGATGCTAAGGTTGTGTTGTCAATTTAGATTTTTTTATTTATTTGAGGACCCTTCCTTTAACATATTTGAGTATGTTAAAGTAAGGCCCAATTGATTTTTTTTTTATTTGGAATTTTGCTTAGCAAATTTGGGTATGCTAAGTGAAGTGTTTGAAAACAATTGTTTCTTTTTTGTGAATTGTTGTTTGATTTTAAAGATTGAAATTTACACTTAGCAAATTTAGGAATGCTAAGAAAACCAAGTGTGTTTTGTTTGATTTTAAAAAATATGATTCTTAGCAAATTTGGGTATGCTAAGAAAATCTAAGGTGTTTCATTTGTTTGATATTTGATTTTTGAAAGAAGGATCCTTAGCAAATTTGGATATAAGGAAATCCTAATGTGTTCATTTAGTTTTGATTTGATTGAAAGTGGAGACTTTACTTTAGCAAATATAGTATGCTAAGGATGAAATCCCACTTAGTTTTGTGAAATGGAAACTTCACTTAAGCAAATTTGAGTATGCTAAATGAAGTTCCAAAATATGTGTTTGAAAATTTTTATTTGGTTTTGAAAATTGAACTTCTTAACAAATTTAGTAAATGAAGTTCCAAAGGTTTGAAAATTTTTGATTTTGAATTTGGAGACTTTACTTAACAAATTTGAGTATGCTAAATGAAGTTCCAAATATGTTTGAAAATTTTTGATTTTGAATTTGGAGACTTCACTTAGCAAATTTGAGTATGCTAAATGAAGTTCCAAATGTGTTTGAAAATTTTTATTTTGAATTTGGAGACTTCACTTAACAAATTTGAGTATGCTAAATGAAGTTCCAAAATGTGTTTGAAAATTTTTGATTTTGAATTTGGAGACTCCACTTAACAAATTTGAGTATGCTAAATGAAGTTCCAAATGTGCTTGAAAATTTTTGATTTTTTATTTGGAGACTTCACTTAGCAAATTTTAGTATGCTAAAATGAAGTTCCAAATGTGTTTTAAATTTTGAAAATATGATTGTTAAGTTTTGATTTTTGGAAAGAAGACTTCCATTCAACAAATTTGGGTATGTAAGGATGGAAATCAATCTTATTTTTGAAATGTAAAGATTTTATTTTATATGTGATTATTGAGGGAATTCCAACTTAATCATTTGTGGGATATGTTTAAGTGGGATTTCCAAATAATATTATTTTTATTTGGGAATGAAATCTTCATTCAATAGATTTGGGTATATTGAATGGAGATGTTCATATATGCTTTTAAAAAAATTAATTTTGTTTGGAAATGAAACTCTCATTCAATAGGTGTGAGTGTATTGAATAGAAAGATCCATGTGTGCTTTTTGAAAGCTTTATTCCTGATTTTGATTTTGACTTTTGGAAAGATGATTGTTCATTTTATTTTGAAAATGAAATCTTCATCAAAATGAATTGAAAGAAGATGTTCATTTGTGCTTTTGGAAAAGATTGTTAGTTTTATTTTTGAAAATTCCTACATGTAACAATTATCAGAATTGTTAAATGAGGGTGATAAAATTTTGTTGAAAATATTTATTATGTGCATTCTTGAAAGTGTGCTTTTGAAAAGCAAAGTTCTTATGGAAAATTTATTTTATCTTTATTATTTTAGAATGAACCTTTCCTTATCATAAAAATGATAAGGAGGAAGTCTTTAAATGTTTTCTTTTATTTAGATCTTTTTTTTCCCATTGAAAAACCCAATGGGGGTTTTAAGACGAACATGGTGTGAGGTCCTAAAACCTAAAGATGTTGGCTAACTCAACTTAAGAATGAAATAAGCCAAGTGCCAACAGAAAGAAAGATAGTCTCGGATTCATACCAATGTACAAACCTTTGGATTCATACCAAAGTAAAAACCCACTATTGATACTCAAAGATAATGATCATTTACCAAAGATGGAGAGAGGAACCATCCTCAGCGGAGTCAGAAAAATCTGTGGTGAAAAAATTTATATTATTCTTTTATACAATTCTTTCCTTCATCTATCCCCTCTCCCTTTCGGGAAAATAAGGACAACTAAAAATAGAAATATATAAAATAATATACGCCTTGTTGGGACACCACATAGATCCGCAGATGTTCTTATTAAGGTGATCGGGTACGACATTGAGGAGAGGTGTACTATCTGAATAAGGACACCTAAGGACAATGGGTCTACATATGTACTAAAGATTCTTCCCCTACTTTACATGGAAAGTAAAGTAATGTTTATTTTAAACTGAGTTCATTAAGTTCCCTACAAGGGCAAGCCCCCATAGTTAATTACATCCTAAGGGACGGGATCACTTAGGAATACTCTCAATTAAGGTAAATGATCATTGTCTCCAAAGATTTCAACATGGTAGGACTATAAATCAATTAGTTTATTTTGGAAGATCAAATGGGATTAATCAAAGAGAGGGAGTTATTATCGAAGCCAAAAGGAAGATAAGTAAGAGATGCCCACGATGCTAGGAAACCTAGCGAGCATCTCAAACTATCCTATAGTTGGGCTTTATATTTTTGAAATTGATTTAATTTGTTTGAGTTGAATTTTTCATTAGAAATTTTGGACTTATGATTCCATAACCAAGATTAAGGAAATGCCTAAGAGGTGAGGATTTAAGTTTATGGCCCACAAAGGGGAAAAGTAATCTCAGAACCTAAATCTAGTGAGCTTTGGTGAGGGCCGAAAGCACAACCTAAATATAAGGTAAAAAATGGGTAATTGGTTTTCCTCCACAAGAGAGGACAAACCACTTGACTGTTTGGACTTACAACCTAGGGGTGGCCGCCAACTAACTCCTCCTATGATTTTAAATTCATGTAGGCAAGTTATATGCTTTATGCAAGATAGTTAGGCTGTTATTTATTTAGAAACATACCAAGTCCTTAAACTCACTCCCTAAAGAGATTAGATCATGTAATGGCATGCTTAAAGTTACCTAAATCTAATGCATTTCATATTTAATTTTTATTTTATTTTTTGGACAATTATTTTAACTCAAGCTAATAGGATTCATATGCCAAATGCATGAGAAATGAGATTATTGGCCAAAATCAGCGAGAAGGGAGCAAGTGTGTTTCAACCATGGTTCTCAAAGGTCAAGCCAAGTTTCTCTGGCAATGGTGGAAGCCCTCCAATCAAGAGTGAAAATAATATGCATTTGTGCATGATGTTATAAAAGAAGTACTCATCCAGCTAAGGGGTTGCTAATTCTTTTATCTTGATTTTAGCTTAGAGTTCTTTATTTTTAATTTTAAATTATTAGATTTGGTAAAAGATTTATTTTTCTATAAAATCTTAATCCACATCTAGGCCATACATAAAGTAAGGAAGAAACTAGAAAAAGGATGCCACTTAATGCACAAGCTAAAAAATCATCAATCAATTTATAAAGCTAAACGCAAAAGAATAAGAGGCCATTATGGTCGGGTACCACCACACAAACCCAAAAACAAATTGGGTAGCTGAGCTCTACCCTTATACAACCAGGATTATAAATGAATTAAATACAATTAAGCAAGGAATTCATTGTTATGGGGTCTTTAAGCTTCATTTCTTCATTCTTATTTTCTTCTTTCTTCTTCTTTTCTTCTTTCTTCTTTGGTTCTTTCTTTTGGATGGTTGGAAGGTGGATGCTCCAAAGGCTTCACATAGTGCATAAGATGAGATCTTATGACCAATGGTCATCCTAATCCCCATAACAATCATTTCAAAATCCTAATTGCAAAATTTACATGAAAAGGAAAAGCAAATCTAGCCAACTCTTGCAAAATAAAGGTTAGCTAAACAAACCACCAAATCCCAAGCATGTATATTGGACTTATCACCCCACACATGGGTGACTAAGTCCACTTGGCCTATTGGATTATTCTTATGGGTATAAGTATCTACACAGAAAAATCATTTATATTTATATTTATTACAGCACCCCTTAAGCACAATCCTCTACAGAAGACAATGGTTAGATTAAGATTACCCTACCATTCATTCTACATACATACATCCTAACATCTAGACTAAAACATATAAGCAAATGAGAATATTTTGGGTTTCATTTAAGTGATTTAATTATTTTGGGTTGATTTTATGTCATGTTTTGATTAGGTTCAAGTGAATCCTACAATTAATTACTAAGTTATAAAGAGAGGGAAGAGAAGAGAACTTCTCTTTCCTTCCCTAACCTAAGTAATTTCTAAAGTAGATTCATGTTTTGGTTTTGTTTAGTGAATGTTTTGATTAAATGTTTTAATTAATCCTAAGTTTAGATGAACTCTAAACAAACCTATTCAAAAAGAAAGGCATTTTAAGATTAAATAAAATGAACTAAATTCACAAAATATACATCACTTCATTTCTTTCCCAACATGTATAACATGCATATGGATGAGTCCTAAACATATCTATACACACAAATGAGAATATTTAACACACTTTATGATGCATGCTAAGTAATTCATTTAAGGAAATTTGAAAGCTTATGATGCCTGATTTTCATT
The DNA here is from genome assembly GCA_021442155.1 of Cymbidium sinense. Lineage (NCBI taxonomy): Eukaryota > Viridiplantae > Streptophyta > Magnoliopsida > Asparagales > Orchidaceae > Cymbidium > Cymbidium sinense. The sequence continues at coordinate 41,369,239 of CM038216.1, forward strand.
AAGTAGAAAAGGGGTTTCTTATCCAATTTTCACATGCACACATTAAGGTAAGAAAGGCATAAGTGAGTATAGTTCCATTGTTAACCAGAGGTGTAAGGTATAAGATCTACTTAGGGTGACTTAAAGCCTCACAACCTCAGGCTTGTTCACACTAATATACCACTTCCTTAAATACAAACATGTGTACAAAAGACATGAATTGAAAAGAAAGAATGCAAAAATTTGTATTAGTTGATTTATTTTTGTTTATGCAATTTATATGTGCAAGCATAGGTATCCTTCTTAAGTGATAGTATAGGAATGAATAAGATATGAAATTAGGAAAGTGTTAGGTTCTTTTCAAATGAACCATACACCTTGTCAAATCCTATTCAAAACTAAACTAAAGAAGAGAAGGAGAACCTACACTAAGCACATCCTTATATTTTACTCACATGCAAGCTTATAATTAAGATATAAGTAACACACTTTCAATTTTGATAATTGATTCATATGTTTTGAAAATAATTTGAATTTAATAGTGATAATAGCCACTCATATTCTTACTTTAGCCAACACATGCAATTTGACATAAAGTAAATATTTCCATTTTAAATTTGACTTTTGAAAAGCATGGATGCATGACACCACATGACATACATATTTAGCAAGTTGGGAAAGAATTAAACCAATGAAAGCATGTAAACACATTCACTTTAATTAAATCTTAAAGACAATCTTATGAAATAAGAAAGCTTAAAGTAAATCAAAGTTTATTTAGTATGATTTTTTTTGCTTGATTTTGAGTTTGATTTAATTTTAAAAATGTGAGTTGAGTTTGCTGTTCCTAACCCATTTCCACATGTGTTTGGCATTTTTGTTTAATTTTTAGATGATTAGATTCATTTTAGATTTTGATTAGGTTAAGGTATGAATTAAACATGTTAATTAACTCTTACCTACACCACCTTAGCATAGTTAACCAAGTAATTATGAGCCAATGAGATGACATAAAACCTCACAAGCAATTTAAATTTACAATGCACCTAGGAAGAAAAGGGCCTAATGTAATTTGGCTCATGATTAATTGTTAATTAAGCTAAGGGGTTTAACTTAAGTAATTTCAAACACCCCTCACACATATGAGTTGAGTTTTGATTTCCTTAATTGAACTTAGGCTCTTGAACACCTAAGCATCTACCCAAAGTAGATTAATTAAGTTCTGGAATGTTTTAGAAATTTAAAGAAATTAATTAAGAGGGTAATTAATGAATTAGCCTTATTTAAAAGTATTAAGAAGGAAAAGGGGTTTAGGGAATAGCTTGGGGAAATGCTCCAAAATTATTCCCTAAACCTCCTATTCACTGGATCAAACCTTAATCAACTTCAATAGAGATTAAAACACTAATCAAACTCTTAATTATCCTTAATTTCATAAAGGGGTAATTAGAAATGAATTAGCAATTACCTAATTAAGCCATCAATAAATCCCAAGAAAATTATGGCAGTCATCCCTTAAAATATACCCAAGAAATTTGAGATTAATCATTGGATTAATTTGGAGTAATTAGCAAAAAAATGATTTCCAATAAAAGGAAAAATTAGAGAAAGATACAATTCAAAATCCATTAAAACCAATTTAAAATTATTCTAGATTGAATTATCTTTGGTGAATTTACCTCATATTTCTCAATATTCTTTAGAGATATGAATTTTTGAAGTTTAGAGGATTAATTAAAATTATTTAAAACCTAATTAATCCCTTGATCTAATGGCGTGGTACGGTAGAGTCAAGTGCTTTACATGCATCAATGACCAACCACTTAAACATCATGTCACAACATGCATGGCAGCACATGATTTTATATCCATCGTTCGATCAAGGATCGAATGGCCAGAATTAAACGATTTTAAAAGGTAAAATATGATTTTAAAAGTGCATTTAATCGTCCATCAAAATGCATGGATGGGCGAGATCATCCATTCTTTCCGAGGAGTAATGGAGACCATCCACTTTCAAAGGGAAGATCGAGCTTGATCGCTAGGATTGGAATGAAAACTTGCACACCATCTACCCTAATGGCTAACTAATAGTGAAAATCTCATGCCATTAAACTTTGAAATGTTGAGAAAATAGGTTGGGTATGTTGAGTATGTTGGATATGTTGAGAAAATAGGTTTGTCCAAATTTCATTAGATTTAGAGTTCATTTGGAATGGCTCATGTTGACCCATTTAGGTCAAAATGGGTCAACTTGGGTCAAGTTGACCAATTGGTCAAATTGGGTCAAACCAAGGGTTGGGTCAAGTTCATATGATCATTTGAAATGTTTTGGTGGCTTTGGTTTGATTCAATTTGGTTTAGTTTTGAGTTTGGCTCATATGACTTCATTTAGGTCAAATGGGTCAAGTTGACCAATTTGACCCATTTGACCTATTTGAGCTAGGTCATGGGTGGGTTTAGGTTTGGTTAGTCATATGAAGTGGATTGGTATCTTTGTTTCCAATCAATTTTGGTTAAGTTTGAATTTGGCTCAACATGACCCTTTAGGTCAAGTTGGGTTCAAGGTCAATTGGACTAGGTTAGGTCTAGTTGGCAAATTGAGGCTTTGGTCAAGTTCAACAAGTGATTTGGAATGAACTTGACCCATTGGTTTTAATCAATTTGGCTTAGATCAAGTTTTGACACATTTTGACATTTAAGGTCAAGTTGGGTCAACTTGGGTCAAGTGGCCTATTGAGCTAGGTTAGGCTCAAATGTTGACTTGGTCAAGTTCAAACATAGTTCATGAATGAACTTATATCAATGATTTCAAGAAATTTGACCTATGGTGGATTTTGGCTATGTTGGGTTTCATTTTGGCTAAGTTTTGACTTGTTCAACCCTTAGGTTTGACTTGGTTTGACCCAATTTGGGTGATTGATCATCTCATGATGATTTTTGATCATGATGAGAGGCATAGGTGAGTTTGATTCAATCCAATTTAGTAAGGATTAGAATTTGGCTCATGAGGGTAATTTTGGTCCCTTTGGGTCAAGTGAGCCTAAGTGGGTCAAATGGCTTGGTCAAAGCTTTATTTGAGTTTGATTAAACTTGTATATGGACTTATGATTGAAATATAAATCCATTTGCAAGTGGTTTGAAGTCAAATGGGCTTTGATTTATTTTTAATTTCATATTCAAAAGAAAGAACATGAATGGATTTTGGCTTGATTTTTGCATTGAGTTTTGATTTGGTGATTGAAGTTTGTATTTATATTTGGATTCATGATTGTAGGGTTAATTGAATCATGAAAGAAAATCAAGAGTTTGGCTTGATTTAAAGTTGATTTGGCTAAGTTCAAGATTTTAACTTGAGAGCTTAGGTTGGATTTTGAATGTATTTGAGTTTGATTTTGGAAGTGGTTTTGATTGTTTGAATTTATATTTCATTTATATATGTGAATATAAATGATAATATAAATGGTCATGTGAAAATTTCAAGGATTTGAAGTGATTTGATCATTATCCAAGCTAAGTCTTTAAGAGGAATTTAAAGGACTTAGGAAATTTTGGAGTTTGGAGCTTGAATTTTGAATTTTATTTGATTGATTTATATTTATATTTCATTTATATATGTGAATATAAATGAGTTATGAGAAAATCCCATGAAATTGAATTGGTTTGATCATGATTTTGGCTAAGTCCTTAAGAGGAAAATTAAGGACTTAAGGAGGATTTTAAATTTGGAATTTAATTTTTGGATTTGATTTGATTGATTTTATTTATATTTCATTTATATATGTAAATATAAATGAGAATATAAATAAGTTATGAGAAAATCCCATGAGTTTGAATTGATTTGATTGTGGTTTAGGCTAAGTCCTTAAGAGAGAAATTAAGGAATTAAGAAGAATTTTAAATTTGGAATTTAATTTTTGGATTTGATTTGATTTATTTATATTTAATTTTCATTTATATGTTTGAATATAAATGAGTTATGAGAAAATCTCATGAGTTTGAATTGGTTTGATCATGATTTAGACTAAGTCTTTAAAAGAATATTAAGGACTTAAGAAAGATTTGGACTTAGGAATTTTATTCATGGGTTTCAATCATAGATTTCAATCATGAATTTCAATCATGAGGCATTGATTTGAGTTTGGAGAAAATCAAATAAGATTGATTCGGGGTTCGACTTGAAGGAAGGAAGGTGAGGAATGGTTCAAGCTAAGGGTAGGATAATTTCCTAACACCCCTAAAGCATGACCTATTCCTATGGCAAACTCTTCTAATTCTCTAGGGCTATGAAGAGTGTCCACCTAATCACTAGATGTGTCTTAAGGCTAAGGAACTCTTAAAGTTTAAGAGAAGTCCTATGTCTAAAATGGAGGAGTTGAGAGCTAATTATAAAAATGAGGTCAACATAGGGTGCCCAATAGGTGTGGTGTGACTAACAAGGAACACCGCATGTATTAGTGTTGACTGAACTGATCAACAACACCGAAAGAGCACAAGCACTAATAGAAACAATCTATCCCTAACCCAAGGTGTAGAAGGAATCCAGAGCTTAGTGCAATGTGGCTCTTCTTATGTCCAGGGACATAAGGGAGAGGGAAGGAATCCACTAAGGGATAGAGTGTGAACCTTCACAAAGCGGTTCAAGTCATCCACAAAGGGGATGAGAGGTTTGATTTGGTTTAGGTCTCGAGGAGAAATTTCCAGGGAAGAGGTTAAATTTGTTTCAATTTTTGTTGGTTTGGATTTTGAGATGGATCTTGTTGGTTTTGATGGATGCTTGTAGAGCATGGAGGCCTAGACCTAACTCAGACCAATCTAAAGTGGTAGTTTAAAAAACATATAGTAGGACTAGCCAACCAAAGGGATGCCTTTTGGTATGCGACAAGCGTCTTGGGAAGAAGCATAGTAGACTTACATCCTCCAAAGTAGAGACAGTTCTTTGGAGAGAAATCTATTGGCAAGATAGTAGATTGAACCCAACCTAGGTGACTATTGAGTGAATGCCTCTAGGGACTTAGATCGACTCAAAGATAGTTAAGATTAATTTAATTTTATATTTGTTCATTTTGATGGATTTCATTGGTTTGTGATGGATCACTGAGAAGGGGCTCATATCACAGACCTATCTCATATTTATTAAACCAAAGAGAGCTTCCAGATGGGAGAACTATCCACCAAAGGAGTGCCTCTCGATTTGCAATGATCAATTGAAGGGAAGAAAGCTGGACTCACACCTTCCACTACAAAAGACCAGGGGTGATTGGTTGCTTTGGCGCAATCAAACTGACTAAGGCTTCCCATCGATTTGTGACTATCATGCTAGAAAGAATGCATCGTAGTCTTACACCATTCAAAGCATAATGATTATTGGGGTAACTTGCTTATGGAAAAATAGATTGAACCTGACCTAAGGGTGACTACAAAGTGAGTGTCGACCTGGAGACTTATCTCAACTCAGGTAATTATTATAGGGAGTTCTGCTGACACTGCCCTAAAGATAGGATGCTTGTTTGGGAAGAGGGGGCCCTTTGGGGGCTCAAATTCCTAATCCACAAGAAAATATTTTTGTTTATTTTGTTTAGTTTATTTTATCATGGACTCTGTTAGTTTTCGAGGGATAAAATTAAGAAGGAGCTTATATCAGCCTAGACATATCTCAGATTTATTAAAATAAGAAAGAATTTGCGTATTCGTTGAACAAATTCTCCAACCACAGGGGTGGCTACTAAAAAAAGGGGGATTGTCTAATCCAAAAGTAACTTGGGTAGTGTGTAAATGGGGTCGCAAAGGATGTGATCCAAATAGAGTGCCCGCAGGGGATGGGGCTGCTAAGGTCTTAATCCAAAACCTTATAAAAGATGACCTGACTAGTCATATATTTAATAGGTATTCAGTGTTCAACTCAAGGAGAGAGTGTGAGGACTCATATCTCCCAATAGTGGTGTATCTACTGGGTGAATCATTGTCAGCATAGTGAACATCAATAAACCTAAGGTGCCCGTCGATTTGCAACAATCAACATAGGAAGAAAGCTCGGGGACTCACATCCTCCTATAGCAGAATTGATTGCTGGGATAGTTTATCTTCGGCTCGATAGGTGTTATTTGACCTTGGGCGACTACTAAGTGAATGCCACTTGTGAACTTATATCGACTCAAACATAGTCAAGAGGAAAGAGCTCTAGGGGACTTATCCTAGACCTCAAACATACTCGACCTAGTTAGATCATTATTATTAGTTCAAGAAGAAAGAACGGGGACTCACATCTTCTTAAATAAAGTCAACATGAGGTAGCTTACTAGCTGGGCAGTGAAGCTTACCATACTAACAAGGCACTCGTTGCTTTACAATGGTCAAGTTAGGGAGAAAGTGTGGACTCACATCTTCCAAAAAAAATGACCGCTAGGGTGACATACAAGTGAGGCAGCATGTAAACCCGACCTAGAGTAGCTAATGAGTGAGTTCCATAGGAGGCTTGCTCCCACATCAAAATAGCTCAAGACAAACAATTTGTGTTTGTTTTTGTGCATGTGTCAAAAGGAATAGGATGCCTCTGTGGGACTCTTACACCTACCTTAAACATGCTAGGTGATTGAAGAAATGGTGCCATATATGGAAAAAAGAATTCCCACTAAGAAAGGATGTCATTTGGGTTCTCTCACACCTATCTTAGTTGTGCTAATCAAAATAGGATGCCTCTCAGGTTCTCTTACACCTATTCTAATAGTGTCGGGAAATTGAGTTTTTGTTATGAAAGAGGGATAGAATGCCACTGGGGGACTCTTACACCTACCCTAGACACATCATGGTGGATTCGAAAGACAAGGAAACAATACTTTGAAAGAAGAGAAGATTTGTTGAATGGAATCAAATTTTGTTCTTTTTTATTAATAATTATTTTCAAACATGATTTGGTTCTTGGGCAATTATTCTTTAGATAGAGCCCATTAATTGGAAGCATCGAGTGTTACCCTTTACAATCAATAAGATGATAAGATCCTCTTTAGTAGGCCTTCTCTATGACATAGGGGCCTTCCCAAGTGGGTTCAAACTTGCCTCCCATCTTTCAACAGGCAACAATTGGTCTCCTTTGGACTAACACAAGTTCTCCTACTTGGAAAGACCTAGGATGAACCAGCTTGTTGTGAGCTTGAACCATTTTGGCTTTGTACAACTTGAGATTTTGGTATGCCTGTAGGCGATTCTCCTCCAAGCCTTCAAGCTCTTCTAACCGTAACTTTGCATTCTGGTCTATAGTGATCTTTCTACCAAATGCTATCCTTAGTTACAGGAGTTGAAATTCTAAACGTAGAATAACTTCAGACCCATACACTAAGGAAAATGGGGTAGACTAAGTTGGAGTTTGGTATATGGTGCGGTAGGCCCACAAGGCTTCAATCAACTGCTAGTTCCACTATCATTTATTGTCATCAAGAGTCTTCTTCAATATTTGGATGAGGTTTTGAATTGATTTAAGCCATTTGCTAGGATAGTAGATGGTGGAGTATCTCCATCTATACGGTGAAGCTATTGATCTTTGTGCTTTTAAATGCAGTACTATTATCGAATATAATTCATCAAGGCATCCCAAACTTATATACGATATCATTCCTAAAAAATTAAAGCACATATTGAGTTGTGACCCCTCTTAGTGGAATGGCTTCCACCCATTTGGAAAAGTAGTCGGTGGCAGCTAAGATGAATCGATGCCCCTTAGAAGAAGAAAGATCAACCGGACCCATAATGTCGGTACCCCAATACTCAAATGGCCATGAGGCCAATGTAGGGTGTAGAATGTTGGGTGGTTGGTGGAAGACCACAATGTGTACCTGACACTGATGGCATCTCCTAGCTACATCCATGCAGATTGTAATCATCGAAGGCCAGTAGTATCAAAGTCACTTGATCTTGATCTTCATCTTCAGATCGGATTGATGTGCTTTGCATAGACCTGAGTGTACCTCAATTATAATGCCATGGGCTTTGTGTTTGTCTAAACAACATAACCACATTTGGTCAAAGGATCGGTGGTACAGGGTGCCATCAACAAGAGCATAGGAGAGAGCTTAACAATGAAGTCAACAACTTTTCCCGAAGACATAACATAGATTGGGGTTATTCTACCATCAACTACGCAAGGGAAAATGGCTTAGCATAAGCCTTCAACAAAATTCTCATCTAATACAAAAGAAGACACTTGACAACAATAAGGGACAGTGGCATGAGCAGTTAGTTGAAGCCATGTGGGCCTACCACACCATAAATAGAACTCCAACTCAGTCTACTCTTTTCTCTATAGTTTATGGGTCCGAGGTCATTTTACTATTAGAAGTACAACACCCATCACTAAGGATAGCTGTGGGTAGCAAGATCACATCAGAGCAGCATGCCAAGTTGTGGTTAGAAGAAATCAAAGGATTGGTGGAGAGAGGCCTGCAAGCTTGCCAAAACCTTGAGTTGTACAAAGTAAAATTGATTCAAGCTCACAATAAGTTGGTTCGTACTATAGATTTTCAAGTAACAGAGCTTATTTTAGTTCTAAGGAGATCAATTATTGCCCATCGTAAGATGGGAGGCAAGACTGAACCCACTTGGGAAGGCCATTTTACCATAGAGAAGGCTTACCAAGGAGGATCTTATCAGCTTATTAATCATAAGGGAGAGCGCCTAATGCTACCAATCAATAGGCTCTACTTAAAGAAATATTATAAATCATATTTAAAAATAATTATCATCAATGAAAATTTCATTTCGAATTTAATCTCTTCCATGTCGAAAGTATTCTTGTTTGTAAATGTGCCACGATGTATTTAGGGTAGGTGTAAGGAACCTGAGCGGTGTCTTATCCTTCATCGACATAACACAAACACATAATACACACAAAGATATAAAATAAACACATATCTTTTAACTCAAGCAACTCTAAGTTATGTTAATGCCCCCAGTGGCACTCACTCAGTAGCTGCTCTAAGTCCGGCTGACATGCTACCCTGCTAGTGTGTCATCCCTGTGGTGTTCTTGCTTTGGAGGATGTAAGTCTAATACACTTTCCTTCCTTACTCGCCATTACACACCAACAAGCACCTTGTTAGTTTGGTAGGCCTTAATGCGTGGTAGGTAAACTACCTCATGTTGTCTTCGTTTAAGAGAATGTGAATCTGCTATGTTCTCTTCTTGAGCCTTCGTGCACTGATTGGATCAAATATATTTGAGGATTAGGATAAGTCCCCTAGTGGGTCCGTCCCTCATAACTACTTCAAGTCTAGGTCCAATCATTCCTCAGGACTCCCCGCTTAGTAGTTGCTCTAGGTCAGATAGCATTTGTCCCGTCGATGATAGACTTTCTCAATGATCAGTTCCACTTGGAAAGTTGTAAGCCTACACGCTTTCTTTCCAGATTGATTATTGGATATCAGCGGGCACCTTAGGTCAGTTGGTTCTCACTATGCTGACAGAAACACAACTCATGCTGATGGATACACCTTAGGTTGGTCGATTCTCACACATTAGGATACACCACTCATGGTAGATGCTGATGGATACACCTATAGGATTTCTTCTCTAGGGCTCGAGATAATGCCCCTAGTAGCACATCCCATATGGGCACTATATTTGGATCATGTCCTTTGCAACCCCATTTAGACACTACCCGGGTTACTATCAGATTACACAGTCCTGCTTTCCTAATAACCTACCCTATGGTTGGAGAATCCATCCTGTGGATGTGCAAATTCTCCCTTAGCCCAATAAATCTGAGATAGGTCAATTCCTACATAGCCCCTTCACAGTGTGGTCCCTCACACACCAACAGGGTCTACGCAAACATATAAACAAAAAATATATTCACTTATGGATTTGGAGGACACCCCTAGTGGTACCTTCTTCCAAGTAGACATCCTATCTTTATAGCAGAGTTAATAAAACTCCCTATAGGAATCACCTGACTACTCTTGAGTTGATATAAGTCCTCAGTGGTATTCACTCAATAGTCGCCCCTAAGTCAGATTCAATATGTTATGCTACCAATAAGTCACCCCAATGGTTGTTCCCTACTTTAGAAGATGAAAGTATGCTACACCTTCTTCCTAGCACAAGCTACACAAAGGCAACCCTTAGTTGGCTACTACCTCACAACCAAGAGACTATCCCTTTTTTTGTAAATCAGAAAGGTCTGTTGTACTTCGTTCAGTTACGTATTGCTCATAGTGAATCCCATGATAATGGTCATGGTAATCATCAAAATTTGACCAAGCTCACACCCTAGTGGATATTCCCTCAATTCAAAATCAAACTAAACCAAACAAACCATATTAAATCACATGAAATATAGATAAAAATATTCCTGACAACTTTTGAGTTGACCTAAGTCCCCAACGACATTCACTTAGTATTCGCCCTAGGTTAGGTTCAATTTATTATGCATCCAAGAGGTCACCCCAGTAGTTGTTCCTCGCTTTGGAAGGTGTAAGTATGCTATGCCTTTTTCCTAGCACAATCATTGCACACCAAAAGGCAACCCCTTAGGTTAGCTCTACCCATGACGGTAGACTATCCCGATTTGTAAACGGTAGGTAGATAAAGTTTTTTTCTCTGGGTCCATCGCCCAAGGTCCATACATTAACTCAATTAAATTAAACCCAATAATTTTTCCTAGTGGAGTTAAATCACACCCATCTCCCAATTAGTCATATATAAACTAATCAAGCAAACAAATCAAATTCAAAACCAACCTCCCTAGTGGAGCAAAATTAAAACCACTCCTGAAATAGAATCTAATTCAAAGAAATCCAACCAAAATCTTATTCCAAGCGGATACAATCCCAAAAATAATCTATGAATTCAAACTCAAATCCCAATCCCCAACAGATAGCCTGAACCTACTTCCCAAGTGGAAGGATTATATACCCGATCCCTAGCAGACTCGAGCCCATATCTCTAGCAGATATGCCTCCACATCAATTAAAATAAAACAAATTAAAGTTGATTTGATCTTAATCCCTCATGGATTATAGATTAATATTCCCAAGGGATCTTATTTCCATAAATCATATAATCAAATAAAATTCAAACCTTATCCCCAGTAGATTTTCTTCTTCTATGCCCTCAACATAGACCCTTCACATGTCATGTCCAATGTATGTGTGATCCCCTAGAGGATCTCCCTCCATGTCCTTGACATGAATTCTCATCAAATCTTATTACTTCACTTATGCACACCTTTAATACTTTAACCAAAAGCCTAACAATGTAGTTGTTCAAATTACATCATCTTAACATTGTAATCAACATTTTATGATTTTTGATGGTGCAAGCTCAAACTAATTATACAATATCATGCTAAACATATTATAGTGTGAATTAACACACAATATTATATTATAATATATGATGTTATATTATAATTAGGTATTATATAATATATTTTCTAATAATACACCTCATTAGAATCACTTAAAAGGAACAAATAAATTTTTTTCTCAAAATATGAATAATGTTCACTTTGGATATAAAATTGTTATTTTCCTATTAGAAATGGAACAAAATAGCATAATTTTGGTGTTGCTTCTTGGTGTGTGCCGTGAATTTGCAAAATTCTTCCATGTCAACCATCAAATTAATATTTTTGTGAGTTTTGACCCAACGGATTATAACAAAAGTAAAACATACTAAAATGTACAATAACATTTAGTAACACACTAACACATTCGAATATATGTGAAGTTATTTTGTTATGTACATTATATTTTAATATGCTTTCATATAATATATTGTCTTACATTACACCTTAAAATGAATCGCTTTAAGCAAAAAATTTATACAATTTGGTTGAAAAAGGAAAATTTATTTTGGATGCAAAATTCAATTCTTTTGATTAAATGGCACACCGTAGCAGACCCCCAATGATGTTCCCTAAAGCTTACTTTAAATTTGGCCAAATCCCATCATCTCAACCTATAAATCAATATTTTTATAAATTATACCAGTACAAACTCTACTACATCATACTCTAACCAACTAAAATATGCTAAAGAATTAGTAATACACAATAGTATGCTATAATGCATGATGATACACTATGTTATGGCATCCTATATTATAGTACACTATAACATATTATATTTTATTAGATTGCACATCACAAGGGATTACTTAAGATAAAAAATCATAAAATTATTCTAAACAATCAAAAACTATATATTTTAGTTGTATCACTTACATATTTTAAATTGAAACAATATATTATGATGCCATGCTATACCTATTATGAATTTGGCCAAATTCCACCATTTAAAGTCTAAATCAACATTTTTTAAATGAATTCTAGTGCTTATCCCCTTTGCATGATTGTAAAAATTACCAAAAGAATTTAAAATGCGTAGAACAATATATTATGATACATGATGATATACTATGCTACAACATATAATATTTATTTTAAACATAAAATTTTACTTTTTAGACTACAAGTGGCGTAGCACAGCTGTGGTACTACAACCTAATTCCCACTTCAAATTTAACAAATTTCATCATCTGATTTATTAAATCAATATTTTTAAGATTTATATTAATATAGACTATAGGGCACAATACCATAATATACTAAAACATTTCAATACATCTTATAACATCCAAATAAACATCACTACATGCTCAAACATCTTATAATATATGTGTTGACCTCACTTTTGGAGTGACCTCTCAACTTCAACATCATAGATCTAAGAATCTTGGAGAAACTAAGAGTTCCTTACTCTTAAGATACTTCTATTGATTAGGTGAACACTTAACCAAACCCTAGAGACTTAGAAGAGATAGTCATAGGAATAAGTTATGCCTTAGGGATTTAGGAAGACTTTCCTACCTTATAGCCTTAAACCCAATCCTTGCTTCCTTCTTCCAAAATAAACCTCAAATTCAAATCCAAGATCATAAATCCAATCCCACTCCAAATGATTAAAACCCATGATTAAATTAAAAATCCAAATCCTTTCCTAAGCTCTTTCATTTTTCTTATGGACTTAGCCTTAACCAAATTCAAATCAACCCAAAATCAATTGATATTTTTATAAATCAATCATTCCTTCATTTATATTCAGAAATATAAATTAATCCTAAATTCAAACCATTCAAACCAAATCAAACTAAACCAAACCAAATCAATTCTCTACTTAAGCCCTTTTGACCCACTTTCCTCAATTTGATCAAATTTTCTTTCAAATCACTCCAAACTCAAGTGATTTTCTCATGAATCATTTATATCTTCATTTATATTTGTAAATATAAATAAAATATAAATCCAAATGGCCAAAACCAAACCCAAATCAAATCAATACTAATTTTAGCCCTTTTAGACAATTTCTTGTACATGGTAAATGATATCCAAATAAACTCAAAACCAATGGATTTCTTCATAATTCAATCACTCCTTCAATCATTGTTCCAAATATAAACACAAACTATAATTATCAAACCAATTCTAAGTCAACCCAAGTAAGACCCAAGTTAGCCCTTTTTGACTTGAAATTATCATATGAACCAAAATCCATAGGGCTTCAAACTACTTGCAATTGGATTTCTATTTCCTACATAAGTTCATTTATTGGTTCAATTAAACTTGAATCAAGCCATGATCAAGCCAATCGACCCATTTAGGTCCACTTGACCCAAAGTGACCTAAAAGACTTTTTTGAGCCAAGTTCTAATTCAACCCAAATTAGATTGAACTAAGCCTATCCAAACCCCATAACATGATTAACAATCATCCTAGGTTTATCAATTATCTTGAATTGAGTCAAACCAAGTCAATCTGACCTTTTGAACAAGTCAACATTTAGCCCAAATGAAACCCAAACTAGCCAAAAGCCACCATATATGAAATTGATTGAAACCATTGATTCAAATTAACACATAATCAATGATTGAACATGAACAAACCCTTACTTGAGACAAACCAAGCATAAATGGCCATTTGACCTAAGTTGACCTAAATTGGGCTAAAGAGCCAAATGGGTCAAATCATGATTTGATAAAAATTGATTGCAACCAATGGCTCAAGTTCATTCCAAATCACTTATTGAACTTGAACAAAGCCGTGAATGAGTCCAAATTGACCAGTTGGTCAACTTGACTCAACCTAGCCCAAATTGACCTAAAGGGACAAATTGGCAAAAATATAAATTAAATATAAATTAAACTAAACCAAAGCCTACAATTAATTTCAATCAACTAATTAAACTTTACTTTACACCTAACCCAAACCAATTTGGTCAAGTTGGTCAAATTGGTCAACTTAGCCCATTTGACCTATTTGAATCCAAAATGAGCCAAAATCAAACCTAAGCCAAATTGATCAAAACCAATTGAACCAAAATATCTCAAATAATCAAATGGACCTAACCCAGTTTTGGTTTGACCCAATTTGACCAATTGGTCAACCCAACCTAACATAAATGAGCCTATTTTGACCATATGAAGCCAAATCGCCCAAAGCCACCTTATGGAACCTTGGTGGCTAACCTAACTTGACCCAAATGGACCCTAGGTCAGCTCATAACTAGCCCAAATGCATGTGGGGCCCAACCCAAGGTAATTGACCATTGTACAAGCTCATTTGCATTGGATTCTTTCCATAATAGGCAAAGTTCACTTTGCCTCTTCCATGGAAGACATCAAGCTTCCCAATGAGGAACTCCTAAGCCACCTTTGACCACCCAAAGCCATCCTAGCTCTTGCTATGGACCAAGGGAAACAAACAAAGCCACTCCCTCTCATGACCAAACCCCATGGGAAAAGGCAAAGATCAACTCCCCATATTAAGCTTTAAGACTCCTGCCACCACTTCCTCCAACTAGGATGTGCCAAATGGAGCTAACAGTGACCCCTCTTCCAACTCGATGGCAGCCATTCAGTTGAATTTTTAGAAGCTATCCCATCCATCCATCAAGTGCAATTGAGGGGTATACCCCCTCAATTTGAGTGACAAATGATACCAATTTTTTTGTGTGAGTCCCTAAGGAATTTTCCAAATCCCAAAGAATTCCCAAGAGCAATCTTGAAGCTTCCTCGAATGGCATTCATCCTTCTCGAGCAAAGTTAAAATAGGACAACCTCATTTCTTAATTTAATTAATGATACTTAGTGAATGAACATTGGCTTAATTAATTATTTAAGCCTAATTACTTCTGTTGAATAGTAAGAGAGCTTAGGGAATGTGATTGGGAAATTTTTCCTAATTCATTTCCTAAGTTTTCTTTAATTTTTGGAATCAAATTAATTCATTATTAAAGAAGTAATTAATTTCTTAATTAATTAATTAATCTACAAGATAAAATCAGAGCTTAAGTGACCAAATTTGGAACTTTGGGATTGACATTAAGGCCTCTTTCTTGATCTCTTTCTTTAAGTTAATTTCATTTCATTATTTGAACATTATTAATGCATAATCAAATGGATTAATGAGCTTAATTAACTCAATCTAAAATCTATTCACATCTAATCACCTTTAATCAAGCTTAGGTAGATCTTTGGGTTTTCAATAACCTAAATAGAGAGCTAATGAAATTATGGACAACTCACAAGTGTGAGAAAACCATTAAACTAATTAAGTGAGATCCCTTAAGCCTAAATAACTATTAATTATGAGCCAATTGCATTAGGCCCCTTTCATTTCTTAGGAGCATTGCTAATTTACTTTTCATGCGATTGCATATCAAATTGGCTCATTATTAATTGGTTAATTAACTTAAGGTGATGCATGTAAGAGTTAACTAATTGACTTAATTCATACCCTAACCTAATTAAGAGATAAAATCAACATAATTATTCTTCATTAAACTAAATTAACTCATACATGGGGGATGGGATTAGGGTTAGCAAATCTCTTTCACATTTCCTTAAATCAAATCAAACATAAAAATGAAATGACATTAAAGACCTTTGGTTTATTTTAAATAATCTTATTTAGTTTGATTGTCCTTAGGACTTAGTTGGATTGAATGAGATAACATGCTTGTGTTGTTTTCTTTCTTTCCAATCATGATAAATATTGTATGCCACTTATACTCATGCATTCATGTCTTTCAAATTAATCAAATAAAAATAATTTTCTTTCTGTCAATTTGCATGTGTTGATTTAAATTAAAAATATGTGTGCCTAATATATTTATTAAATCTCAAATATATTTTTAAAAGTTTACTAATGATTGAATATACATATATTATAAATTTAGTTATATATACATAGGAAATTCAAGTGAATTTTAATTTAGTGTGTGAAATAAAGTCTCTTCCTGACATTCATGTGTTGATTTGTATAAGTAAGAATGTTAGCGGGTATATTAGTCTGGACATTCCAGGGATGCACGGCTTTAAGTAGCCCCAAGGAGGTTCCTACCTTGTTCCCTTGGTGTAGAATAATGGTGATGTACCTGCTTGATTTTATTCTTATGCATTTTGACATTAGAATCTAGATTGAGCTTTAATTCATTTACAAAAATTAAATCAATCAATCAAAATACAATTTTTACATTGCTTTTTATTCTTGTAGTTATTTATACATCCACATGTATATAAAGATAGTGGTATATTATTCTGGACATTCTAGGGACGCATGGCTTTAAGTAGCCCCACGGAGGTTCTTATGTTATTTCCTTAGTGTAGAACAATGAAGACGTACTCTCTTAAAACTTTTATACATGTGGATGTGTACTTATCTAATGAATGAAAACCATAATTTTCTATTAAAAATATATGCATTCATACTTTGTTTATTTGGTTGAGTTGATTAGCCATGTGATTTAAGGTTCTTTCCTTATGATTTTGCATAAGAAATTAGATAGAGCTTAGAATCAATATGACAAAATCATTCAACCAAATGAATTATTAATTCCAAATATATTCACTCACATTCATCATTCAAGTGTGCTAAGATACAAATTTCATGTATAGCTATGTTTATGATTTAATCATATGCATGATATACATGATGAAAAGAAATGAAAAAACATGTGTTATGTGATAGTAATTCATTCCAACTAACCTTAAGATTCCTTTCTTATTGAATGAGTTTATTTAAAGTGAACCTAAACTTAGGACTAATCAAAACATATAATAAACCATTCACTAAAGGGAATTGATTAATTAATTTGATTTAGATGTGACCTAAGGTAGGGATAAAAGAGAGTGATCCTCTCTTTCTTTCTCTTCATAACACTTAGTTTTTTTGTGTAGGTCAAATGAAACAAGAGAAATTATTAAGTAAAATTTGAAAATTAATTAAATCATTTAAAGTGAAACCACCCTTTCTAATTAAATGTATTTCACACTTAGAAAAGCATAACTCTAAAGCTTAGCTAGGACATACCACACAAGCCTTAACACATACACATTAGATTAAGTCACCACTTTTAGCTTTATGTTAGGGCAGTGTATGATTTGATGTATGCTTATTTTGTGATGTACTATTATAGACTGGATGTTAGAATGTATGTTTCGTAGACTGGATGTTAGGCTGTGGTTAGCCTAATCATATTTTATGCAGGAGATTTTCCTTAAACGGTGCTTAGAATAAATATAAATGTTCTCTTTTATGGGTTGCTTAACTGATAAGCATAATCTACATTATGATAGGTGGACTTGGTGACCCATGTGTAAGGTACTAAGTCTAAATTATTCATATAACTTCTTGGGTTTTATAGTGTGATTAGCTAACACTTGTTTTGCAGGTGTAGTTAGATTTACTTTTTCATTCTTTCAATGTAATTATGCATTAGAAATTTGGTTAAGTGCTATGGGGGCTAAAAATGAACATTAGCTAGAAGGTTTAATCCTGGGGTGCCATGAGATGCCTAGAAGCCTACCAAATCAAATGAAGCAAATCAAATGAAGAAAAAGAGGGAGCATGAAGACTTGAAGATCCCCATAACACTTATCATTTTGTAACTTATAGTTATTCTTTATATACCGGGGATAAGGGTAGAGCTTCATTTCTTTCTTTTCGTTGCACGGTGGTAAGGCCTCTTATTATTTTGCTTTATCTTTATAAATTTGTTTGATGTTTTATTTAGCTTGTTCACTACAAAAAGCATGTCTCTTCATAGTTTATTTATGATTTGTGATTGTTGTATGACCTGGATGCGATTAGGCTCTTAGAATAAAAATATTTTTTTACCCAACTACAACTCATAACTAAACTTTTAAAATAGCTCATAACCTCACATAAAGCTTAGGCATTAAATCAAGATAATAAAATATTTAGTAACCCTTTAGTTAGATGTTGAATGCTTAATATCATGCATCATTTCATTTCACTCTTGCTTAGAGAGAGTTTCCATCTTTGCTAGATAGTAAAAAGGCTTAACCTTTGAGAGCCTATAATGGAAAGACACCTATTTCTCTTTTGATTTAGCCCATAAACAACTTCACCATGCATTTAGGAACATTAAATCCTATGGTTTGTGTCAAAAATAAAGAGTCAAATTCAAGTAAAATTTGATAAAATTTGCATTAGACTAAGTAATTATTTATACCACTTATGTTCTAGTCTCTTAGAGAGTGGGTTGAAGGACTTTATTTTTCTTAAATAATAACAAAGTATCCATCTTGTAAAAAAATATTGCTTGACCACATGGTTTTAAATCGTAGGAGGAGTTAGCTGGTTGCCACTCATAGCAATTATAAGTCCAACAGTTGGGTGATTTACTCTCTCTTGTGGAGGTAAACAACATACCCACTTTCACCATAGATTTAGGACATGCTTTAGCCCTCGCTAAAGCTCCCCAGACTTAGGATCTGAGGTTACAATTTCTCTTTGGGGCTACAAGCATAAATTCTCACCTCTTAGGCATTTTCATAATCTTGTATTGTGGAATTATAAGTCCTAGATTTCTAATAAAATTTTAACTCAAACATATAATTTCCCTTAATTTCAAACATATAAAGCCCAACCATAGGATAGTTTGGGATGGTCACTAAGTTTCCAAGAATCATGAGCATCCCCTACTCATCTCGCCTTGGCTTCAATAATAAGTCTTTCCTTTTGATCTATCCCATTTGTTCTTCCAAATATAACCAATTTATTGATTGTCCTATCTTTGATTTGTTTGGAGACAATAATTGCCTACTTTAGTCAAGAGTATTCCTAAAGAATTCACCATCCCTATGATGTAATTAAATATGGGGGCTTGCCCCCATAGGAAACTTTGGAATCCAATTTAAATAAACCCTACTTTATTCATCCATGTAAAGTAGGGGAAAATCTATAGTACATTCGAAGACCATCATTCCTTAGGAGTCCTTATTAGGTGATTAGGACCATCGTAGGGTAGTGATTTCTATCTTTTGAGATTGTATACTATTCTTTGATGTCGTACCTGATCACCTCAATAAGTACATCCTCAGATCTGCATGGTGTCCCCCTATACACACACTCAAACACAAGAACTAAAAATAAAAACCAAAATATGGTAATATAATATGATTTAATGTTAGGGTTTAGGGTATTCAAATCTCTAATAGACAAGGGAAAGTATTTTGAAGAGATTTTCTTTAGCTACCATAATTACATTAGGATTAGGTCATTCTTTAGATCTACTCCTAATGACATCTTTATTCAAGGTTTAGGGTTAGGGTTTAGGGTTAGTTTAGGGTATATGGTTAATTTTGAGTTTAAGGTTTAGCATTTAGGGTTTGGGATTTAGGATTTAGGGTTTAGGGTTGTAGGTTTTAAGGTTTAGGGTTTATGATTTTAGGGTTTAGGGTTTATGGTTTTAGGGTATAGGGTTTATGGTTTTAGGGTATAGGGTTTAGGGTTTAGGATTTAGAGTTCAGGGTTTAGGGTTTAAGGTTTAGGGTTTAGGGCTTATTGTTTAGGGTTTATAATTTTTAGGGTTTAGGGTTTAGTGTTTCAAGTTTAGGGTTTAGAATTTAGGGTATAAGCTTTAGGTTTAGGGTTTTAATTTTAGTTTAGGATTTGTGTTTAGAGTTTAAGTTTTTTTTAATAGAGAATAAATTCAGATTCAATATTTCTTCATTTTTATTTCATCAACCAAGTAGCACCCCAAGTTTTCTAAGACATAAACCATGGCATAGATGAAAATTGAGCATCATAGAGCAAATCAAAAAACCATAGATTAGTAGAACAATATCTACTATAAAGTCATAATTTCATAAGGAGCAGATCAGATCGGTCATTCTTTAGTTTCTCTAATTCTCATCAGAACTACCCCTGCCTCTCGAGTAGTGGTATCCATCATCATATCCCTGATCTCTCTCTCCACCACCACCACGGTTATAACCTCCATCACTCCTCCCGCCTCCATAACCACCACTGCTCTGACCACCACCTCTATATCCACCAGCACCTCTAAATCCTCCACCACCACTACGATAACCACCACCTCCACCTTCACCTTCGCCTCCTCCGCTAGATCTAAATTGATCCTAGTTGACAGTGATGTCCTTTCCATTAAGGTTTTCCCATTCTTAGGGTTTAGGATTAGTTTAGGGTTTAGGATTTAGAGTTAGTTTAGGGTTTAGGGTTAGTTTAGGGTTTAGGGTTTGGGGTTTAGTGTTTAGGGTTTTAGGTTTTAGGGTTTAGGGTTTGTGGTTTAGGGTTTAGGGTTTTGGGTTTAGGGTTTATGGTTTATGGTTTATGGTTTATAGTTTAGGGTTTAGGCTTTAAGGTTTAGGATTTAGGGATTAAGGGTTTAGAGTTATAGGTTTAGGATTATAGGTTTAGGGTTTAAGGTTTAGGGATAGTTTTAGGGTTTAGGGTTTATGGTTTAGGATTTAAGATTTAGAGTTTAGTGTTTACTTTTTTTAAAATTAAGTAAATCGATAGGTTTTTAGTTTATTTAGTTTATTTAATTTATTTTTTATTTTTTTGAGTTCATTTTATTTTTTATATTTATTCAAGTTTATTTTTTATTTAGGTTTATTTTTTATTTTATTTAATTTATTTATTTTATTTAGTTTAGTTAATTTAATTTAGGTTTATTTATTTTAGTTTAGGTTTTTTATTTTAGTTAATTTTTTAAATTTAGGTTTATTTTTAGTTGAGTTTTATTTTTATTTTATTTTTTAGGTTTAGTTTATTTTTTAGGTTTAGGTTTAGGTTTTGATTTAAATTTTTTTAGGTTTAGTTTAAGGTTTTAATTTTATTTTAAGATTATTTTATTTTTATTTTTGTTTTAGTGTTTATGTTATTTAGGTTTTAAATTTTTTAATTTAGTTTAGTTTTTATGTATTTTATTTTAGTTTAGTTTTTATTTTTATTTTATTTTCTTTCTAGGTTTAGGTTTAGGTTTAGGTTTTAGTTAATATTTTTATTTTAGTTTATTTTTTTATTTAATTTTGGTTTAGGTTTGTTTATTTATTTTATTTTTAAGTTTTATTTACTTTAGGTTTAGGTTTTTAGCATTTCAAGGTTTAGGATTTAGGTTTAGTTTAGGGTTTAGGGTTTAGGATTTAGGGTTTAGGTTTTAGGTTTAAGGGATAGGTTTTAGTTTGGGGTTTAAGGTTTAGGGTTTAGAGCTTAAGGTTTAAGGTTTTTTTTAATAGAGAACCAATTCATATTCAATATTTCTTCTTTTTGATTTCATCAACCAAGTAGCACCCCAAGTTTTCTAAGACACAAGCGATGACATTGGTAAAAAATGAGCACCCATAGAGTAAATCAAAAACCCTAAATAAATTCAACCATCTCTACTATAAAGACATAGTTCCATAAGCACCAGATTGGATCAACTGTTCTTCTATTTCTCCAGTTCCCATTAGAACCACCCCCACCTCTTAAGTAGCGGGATCCTCCATCATATCCCCAATCTCGCCCTCCGCCGCCACCACGACTATAACCTCCTTCGCTCCTCCCGCCTCCATAACCACCACTTTTCCAACCACCACCTCTATATCCACCAGCACCTCCACACCCCCCACCACCACTATGATAACCATCACCTTCACCATCGCCTCCATCGCCAGATCTAGACTGAGCCTAGTTGATGGTGATATTCCTACCATCAAGGTTCTGCCCATTCTTAGGATTTAGGGTTTGTTTAAGGTTTAGGGGTTAGGGTTAGTTTAGGATTTAAGGTTTAGGATTAGTTTAGGGTTTAGGGTTTATGGTTTAGGGTTTAGGGTTATAGATTTTATGGTTTAGAGTTTAAGGTTTAGGGTTTAGGGTTTAGGGCTTTGGGTTTAAGGTTTTAGGGTTTAAGACTTAGGGTTTAGGATTTTAGGGTTTAGGGTTTAAGGTTTGGGGTTTTAGGTTTTAGGGTTTAAGGTTTTAGGTTATAGGTTTAGGGTTGTAGGTTTAGGCTTTAGGGTTTAGGGTTAGTTTTAGGTTTCAGCATTAAGAGTATAGGATTTAGAGTTTAGTGTTCTTTTTAAAAAAACTTAAGTAAACTAGTAGGATTATGTTTATTTAGTTTATTTTTTAATTATTTTAGTTTATTTAAATTTTTATTTTTATTTAAGTTTATTTTTTTAATATTACTTAGTTTAGTTTATTTATTCTAGTTTATTTTTTAGGTTTAGGTTTATTTTTTAGTTGAGTTTTATTTTATTTTATTTTTAAGGTTTAGGTTTAGGTTTTTATTTTATTTTTTTAGATTTAGGTTTTAAGTTTTTATTTTAATTTTATTTTTAGGTTTTATTTTCTAGTTTAGGTTTAGGTTTACTTTTAGTTTATTTTATTTTATTTAGTTTCGGTTTAGGTTTAGGTTTTGTTTATTTTAGGTTTTATTTATTTTAGTTTAGTTTATTTTATTTAGTTTATTTTATTTTTATCTTAATTTAGGTTTTTTTATTTTAGTTTATTTTTTAGGTGTAGGTTTAGTTTTATTTTTTAGTTGAGCTTTATTTTATTTTATTTTTTAGTTTTAGGTTTTATTTTCATTTTTGTTTTTATTTTTGGGTTTAGGTTTTTATTTTATGTTTTTAGGCTTAGGTTTTAGGTTTTTATTTTAGGTTTATTTTTAGGTTTTATTATTTAGTTTAGGCTAAGGTTTTTTTTTGTTTATTTTATTTTATTTAGTTTAGGAATATGTCTAGGTTTAGTCTTTTTAGGTTTAGGCTTAGGTTCTATTAAATTTTGTTTAGGTTTAGGTTTATTTTATTTTGTTTATTTTATTTTTATTTTAGGTTCAGTTTTTTTAAGTTTAGGGTTTTGGTTTTATTTTTTATTTATATTTAGGTTTATTTTTTATATTTAAGTTATTCTTTCATTTTGATTTTATTTTATTTTAGGTTTGTTTTATTTTTATTTTTATTTAGTTTTTATTTTATTTAGGGTTTTTATTCTTAGGTTTATTCCATTTTTTAGTTTAGTTTACACTTTTATTTATTTTATTTTATTCTATTTTTAGGGTTTAGTTTTTGGTTTTAGTTTTATTTTATTTTATGATTTTATTTATAATTTTGGTATTTTTATTTTTTTATTTTTAGGTTTTATTTATTTAGGTTTAGGGTTTTGGCTTTTTAGGGTTTAAGGTTTATGGTTTAGGGATTAGGGCTTAGGGTTTAGGGTTTTTAAAAAAAATTAAGTAAACTAATAGGTCTAAAGTTTAGGGTTTAAGGTTTAGGATTTACGGTTAAGGGCTTAGGACTTAGGGTTTAAGGTTTTATTTTTTAAAATTAAGTAAACCGGTAGGTTTAGGTTTATTTAGTTTATTTTTAATTTATTTTAGTTTATTTTATTTTTTATTTTCATTTAGGTTCATTTTTTATTTTAATTTAATTTAGTTTGTTTAGTTTTGGTTAATTTATTTTAGGTTAGGTTTTTTATTTTAGTTTATTTTTTGGTTTAGGTTTAGGTTTATGTTTATTTTTTAGTTTACTTTTATTCTTATTTTATTTTTTAGGTCTACATTTTAATTTTTGTAATTAGGTTTAGGTTTAAGTGTTAATTTTAATTTTTTTAGGTTTAGGTTTTAGGATTTTATTTTAGGTTTATTTTTAGGTTTTATTTTTTTTAGTTTTAGTTTATTTTAGTTTATTTTATTTAATTTAGTTTGGTAGGTTTAGTTTTAGGTTTAGGTTTAGGTTTTATTTATTTTAGTTTAGTTTATTTTAGTTTAGGTTTAGGTTTAATTTATATTGTTTATTTTAAGTTTAGGTTTTTTTTTAGTTTAGGGTTTAGGTTTTATTTATTCTTAATTTTTAGGTTTATTTTTTAGGTTTAGGTTTTTATTTTATTTATAGTTTATTTTATTTTTATTTTACATTTAGTTTTTTATTATATTAAGGTTTATTTTAATTTTTTTAATTTAGTTTAGGTTTTTATTTAATTTCTTTTAGTTTAATTTTATTTTTATTTATTTTATTCTTAAGTTTCAATTATTTTGGTTTAGGTTTAGTTTAGGTTTTAGTTTAGTTTTTATTTCATTTTACTTTTTAATGTAAATTAGGTTTAAGTTTATTTATTTATTTTAATTTTAGGTTTTTTTTTTTAGGGTTTAGGGTTTTTAGGGTTTAGGGTTTATGGTTTAGGGTTTAATGTTTGGGGTTTAGGTGGGTTGTAGATTTGGGGGGTTTAGTTTAGAGTTTAAGGGTTTGGAGGTTTAGACTTAGGGTTTTTTTTATTTTTTATTTTTTTTAATTAAGTAAACGGTGGGTTTAGGTTTATTTAATATATTTAGTTTATTTTATTTATTTTAGTTTATTTAATTTTTAATTTTTGGTTTATTTTATTTTATTTAGTTTTATTTATTTTAGGTTTATTTATTTTAGTTTTGGTTTTATTTTAGTTTATTTTTAGGTTTAGGTTATTAGGTTTATTTTTAATTTTGTTTATTTTATTATATTTTTTAGGTTTAGGTTTTATTTTTTATATTTTTTGTTTAGGTTTAGGTTTTTATTTTATCTTTTAGGTTTAGGCTTTTGGTTATTATTTTAGGTTTATTTTTATGTTTTATTTTTTAGTTTATGTTTAGGTTAGGTTTTCAATTTATTTTAATTTATTTAGTTTAGGTTTAGGTTTAGGTTTAGTTTATTTTAAGATTTGTTTTAGGTTTTACTTATTTTAGTTTAGGTTTATGTTTTAGATTTTTCTTTTAATTTAGAGTTTCAATTTCATATTTTTTAATTTTAGGTTTTATTTTTTAGTTAAATTTTTTGGTTTAGGCTTTTATTTAGTTTTTATTTTATTTTATTTTAGGTTTATTTTATTTTTATTGTGTGTTTAGTTTTTATTTTATTTTTTCGTTTAGTTTAGGTTTTATTTATTTTATTTTAATTTAGTTTTAATTTTTTTATTTTTTATTTATGTTTAGGTTTAGGTTTTATTTAGTTTAGGTTTAGGCTTTTAGCTTTTCAGGGTTTAGGGTTTATGGTTAATGGATTATGGTTAGTTTAGGGTTTGGGGTTGAAGATTTAGGGTTAAGGGTTTAGGGTTTATGATTTAGGATTTAGGATTTATGGTTTAGGGTTTAGGTTTTAGGTGGTTTAGGGTTTAGGGTTTAGGGTTTAGTTTTAGGGTTTATGGTTTAGGTTTAGGGTTTAGGGTTTAGGGTTTAGGGTTTAGGGCTAAGGGTTTAGGTTTTAGGTTTAGGGTTCACATTCTTGTTTAGGGTTTAAGGTTTTTGGTTATTTTTTTTAACAGAGAAGAAATTCAGATTGAACATTTCTACTTTTTGATTTCATCAACCAAGTAACACACCAAGTTTTCTAAGGCACAAGTGATGACATAGATCAAAAATGAGAATGCATGTCCACTAGCACTTCCAAATCCACCACTACTGCTCTTCTGGCTTCCATAACCACCACTTCTTTGACCAACATCTCCATATCCATCAGCAACTCAAAATGCCCCACAACCACTGCACACCGCCTCCTTCGTCCGATCTAGACTAAGCCCGGTTGTGGTGATGTTCCTATCGGTTGCCCCAATCTTTATCTTTAGGTTTTTTTTAGGTTTTGGGCTTAGGTTTATTTTTTAATTTATTTAGTTAATTTAGGCTTAGGTTTAAGGTTTAGGGTTTAGGGTTTATGGTTAGTTTTGTTTATGGTTTAGGTTTAGGGTTTTAGGATTTATGATTTTAGGGTTTAGGATTAGGGTTTTTATATGTGGTTTATGGTTTGTTTAGGATTTAGTTTTGTTTTAGGGTTTGTTTATGGTTTTTTTAAACAAAAAATTAAGTCATAGGTTTAGTTTATTTAGTTTATTTTTATATTTTGTTTAGGTTTATTTTTATTTTATTTAGATTAGTTTATTTATTTTAGTTTAGGTTTTATTTTAGTTTATTTTTATTTAGGTTTAGGTTTATATTTTATCTTTTTGTCTAGTTTATTTTTATTTTATTTTTAAGTTTAGGTTTTTTTTATTTTAGGTTTAGGTTTTGTTTTTTATTTTAGGTTTAGGTTTTGGTTTTATTTTAGGTTTTTTTTATGTTTTATTTCTAGTTTATTTTAGGTTTATTTTTAGTTTATCTTATTTATTTAATTTAGGATTTAGGTTTAGTTTATTTTAGGCTTAGGTTTATTTTATTTTAGTTTAGGTTTAAGTTTATTTATTTTTTAGGTTTTTGTTTTTATGTTTATTTTTAATTTATTTTTTTAGGTTTATTTTTTTAGGTTTAGGTTTTATTTAGTTTTTATTTTATTATATTTTAGGATTATTTTATTCATATTTTAGGTTTAGCTTTAATTTTATTTATTTTATTTTTTATTTTATTTTTTTAGTCTAATTTAGGTTATTATTAATTTTATTTTATTTATTTTATATTATTTTATTTTAGGTTTATTTAGGTTTAGTTTTTATTTTATTTTTTTTTTTATTTTTATTAGGTTTATTTATTTATTTTATTTTTTTTAGGTTTTATTTAGTTTAGATTTAGGTTTAGGGTTAGTTTTAGGGTTTAGGGTTTATGTAGGGTTTTTTAAATTAAGTAAATTGGTATGTTTAGTTTATAGTTTATTTATTTATTTTATTTTATTATTTTTTTTTATTTTGATTAAGTTTATTTTTTATTTTAACTTTTATTTAGGTTTATATTAGTTTTATTTTATTTTAATTTAGGTTTATTTTATTTTATTTTGTAGTTTTATTTTATTTTTATTTTTATTTTTTTGTTTAGTTTAGGTTTTTATTTATTTTAGTTTATTTCAATTTTTATTTTTTATTTTATTTTCTTTTTTAGGTTTGGGTTTTAGTTAATGTTTTTATTTTATTTTATGTTTTAATTTTATTTTAGTTTAGGTTTTTTTATTTATATTATTTTTATGTTTTATTTAGTTTATGTTTACGTTATGATTTTTTTTAGGGTTTTTAGGGTTTAGTAGTTTAGGTTTTTTAGGGTTTAAGGTTTAGGTTTTAGGTTTAGGTTTTTTTTGGGTTTTGTTTTAGGGTTTGAGGTTTAGTGTTTAGGGTTTAGGGTTTGTTTTAGGTTTTGGTTTATGGTTCAGATTTAGTTTAGGATTTAGGGTTTTGGTTTTTTTTTAACAGAGAACAAATTGATTCAATAATTTCTTCTTTGGATTTCATCAACTAAATAACACAAGAAGTTTTCTAAGACACAGTGATGACATAGATAAAAAATGAGCATGCATAGAGCAAATCAAAAACCCTAGATAACTATAATCGTCTTTACTTTAAAGACATTGTTCGATAAGTAGTAGATCGGATCGACCGTTCGTCAGTTTGTCTAGCTCTCGTGAGAACCACCCTGGCCTCTCGAGTAGCGGGATCCTCCATGATATCCCCGATCTATCCCTCCGCCACCACCATGGCTATAACCTACGTCGCGCTTCCAACCTCCATAACCAACTACTCCGACCACCACTTCCATATCCACCAGCACCTCTAGATCACCCACCACCATTGAGATAACTGTCGCATCTACCTTCGCCTCCACCACTAGATCTAGACTGAGCCTGGTTAATGGTGATGTTCCTGCCGTCATGGATCTGCTTATTCTTAGGGTTTAGGTTTATGTTTAGGAATATTAGGTGTTAAGGTTTAGGTTTAATTTTTAATTTATTTAGTTACTTTAGGTTTAGTGTGGTTAGGTGGTTTAGGGTTTAGTTTAGGTTTAGGGTTTAGGTTTAGGGTTTAGGGTTTAGGGTGGTTTAGGTTAGGGTGTAGGGTTTAGTGGTTTAGGTTTAGGGTAGGTTGTAGGTGGTTTAATATTTATGGTTTAGGAGTTTAGGGTTTGGGGTTTAGGAGTTTAGTGGAGGGTTTAGGGAGTGGGTTAGGGTTAAGATTTAGGGTAGGGTGGTAGTAGGAGGGTTTAGGAGTTTGGTGGGATTAGAGAGGTGGGGGTAGGGTTTTGGGGGTGAAGGGTTTTGAGTTTAGAGTGGGTTTAGGTGGTGGGTTTTAGGGTTTAGTTTAGGGTTTAGTAGGTTTTAGGTTTAGGTTTAGGATTTTAGGGTGTAGGATTTAGTGTTTAGGGATCATCAATAATAGAAACCTCAAGGAAATTATTCCAAAACACCAAATCTAACATTAAAGAAAATTTATTGAAGCTGATCATTCTAGCAACATGGTTAATTTTATTAGCATGAATAAGAGGCTTAATAATAAGTAAATAAATATTATGAATGTGACAAAGATTTCAAATATGATTATGTATAGAGAGGGTACTGATCCCTCTAAAATTCCAAACAAGAAAATTAAACATAAGTAAAATAAAAAGGGGTTAAGCATAGTTTTATTATGAGAGGAGTGAGAGGATACAACAGATCTAGTGTTTTTGGATAATTTGGGAGGGTAGTTTTTAACATTTTTTTTCTTTATAGCATGATAAGTTTGGAAACCATTTTCTTTTCCCCTAGAGTCGTCATCCGAGTAAGATTTAGTAACATTTGTCACAAATTTAGGATAATTCTCCAAGTATTTGGAGGGGAGTTCACCCTCTTCCAAATCCATATTAAGCTAAAAAGTAGGATTAACATGAATATCAAGATTATAAATGAGAGACGATGATGATTTAGAACCATTTAATGCACGAGTAGTTAAATCCGAATCAAAAATGTTTTCAACATGCTTGACATCATTTAAATCATCATTAAAAGCTTCATTTTCATCAATCAAAGCTGGCATAGATGCAGGAATAGAATTAGAGGAAACAAAATCATCTTCCAATAACTTTGAAAATTTATTATTCTTCGCAATAGAAATATTCAAATTCAAAGAAGAAAAAAGAGGTAAATCATCCTTCCCATATTGAAAATTAGCCAAAACTATATCAACAGTAGGAGCCAAAACTTGTTCAATAAGATTAACCCCGATATCCAAGGAATCAACCGCAATAACAACCTTCATACCATTCTTAGGATCCGAAGCTGATTTTTGAACATAAGCAAGGATCTGCTTATGGGTAAGAACAACATTCACTTTAGGTGGATTTCATTTTTTTAAGTGGGGATGGAAAATAAAACTTTTTGAATAATCATGATCGTGAATTTTGTGAATACCCACATTTTTCAGATCCAATCCAAACTTCCTTAGGGTATTTTTTAGTTATGTATAATTCCACAAGGATCCGAGCCACAGATGTCAAGATCGCTCAGTGGTCACTTGGTCGAGTTGCAAAGGCTATCCAAATAAAGCCTCGACAATAAAAAGCACATGATGGGTAATAAAATGAATGTGCATATTAGGAACAAATAACAACACAGGAATAATAGGAGATTCCTCTTTAATGTCAAAAGGGGTGACCACTTCAACAAACACATTTGACAATTAAAGATGAAATAAGAATGATGCAAAAAAACATGTTAATAATCCAGATCGTTAGAAAGTTGAATCAGGATATAATGAGGGTCAATAAGACCAATTGAGAAAGCACTCCTAAGCTTGAGATTATGGAAAAAGAGCGGATCTTATCCAAATTTGGATAGAGCAAAGTAAATTTATTGACAAGAGATAATTCAAATGGTTTTGCCAACTTTTCAACATCCACATCAAAACACTTAACAATCGACAAACCTCTACAAGATGTTAAAATGAGATTAACCAAATCAACGAGGGAGAAGTCTTACCAGAGAGCGCTTCCATAAATGATTTAGTAGAAGAAGCATCATTAGGATTGCCAAGCCCCAAATTGTTGGTTTCTCTAGCCGAAGCATCAATAATTTGAGGTGGAGCCCAAGGAATATAACTCACTGTTTCCATGGTCAATGATGAAGCATCACATAAATGGCCAGATGACATTCAAGCCTTTGAATTTGGTCGAATCCAAAGCCAAAGCTACAGAAATCCCTGGTCAGGGATGCGCCACCAAGAGGTATTCAAAAATCACCAGAGAACTAGAGAGCACTCTAGGGGAGAGGGGTTTGGGTTTAGGGTTTAGCGATTAGGGTTTTATGGTATAGGGTTTAGGGTTTATGGTTAGTTTGGGGTTTAGCATTTAGGGTTTAGGCTTTAGGGTTTTTTTAGGGTTGGGTTTTTTAGGGTTTAGGGTTTAGGGTTTAGGTTTTAGGTAAGGTTTAGGATTTCAATTTTAGGGTTAGTTTTAGGGTTTAGGATTTAGGATTAGGATTTTTCTTTATCTTTTATTTTTTTTAATTAAGTAAACTGGTATGTATAGCTTTATTTATTTATTTTTATTTATTTTAGTTTATTTTATTTTTATTTAGATTTATTATTTTTTTTATTTTTTTTAGTTTAGTTTATTTATTTTTGGTTTATTTATTTTAGTTTTGGTTCTCTATTTTAGTTTTTTTAGGTTTAGGTTTAGGTTTATTTTTTAATTTGGTTGTATTTTTATTTTATTTTCTAAGATTAGGTTTTATTTTTTATTTTAAGGTTTAGGTTTTGGTTTTTATTTTATTTTTTTAGGTTTAGGATTTATGTTTTTATTAAAGGTTTATTTTTAGGTTTTATTTTTCAGTTTAGGTTTAAGTTTATTTTTAGTTTATTTTATTTTATTTAGTTTAGGTTTAGTTTATTTTAGGTTTTGGTTTAAGTTTTATTTATTTTAGTTTAGTTTATTTTAGTTTAGGTTTAGGTTTTTTTTATTTTAGGTTTAGGTTTTCTTTTTAGTTTAAGGTTTATGTTTTATTTTATATCAATTTTTACATTTTATTTTTAGATTTATTGTTTAAGTTTAGGTTTTAATTTTATTTTAGGTTTATTTTATTTTTATTTTAGGTTTAGTTTTTATTTTATTTAACTTTTTTGTTCTTTTAGTTTTTTTTAGGTTTTTACTTATTTTATTTTAGTCTTGTTTTTATTTTTTATTTTATTTTCATTTTAGGTTTAGGTTTAAGTTTAGGTTTAGGTTTTAGTTTTAGTTTATATATATATTTTATTTTATTTTATTTATTTTATTTTAGTGTTTAGTTATTTATTTTATTTTTAGGTTTTAATTTGTTTAGGTGTAGGGTTTTAGCTTTTTAGGGTTTAGGGTTGAAAGTTTATAGTTTGTGGTTTAGGGTTTAGGGTTTAGGGTTTTTGGTATTTTTTTTGTGTTTATGGTTTAGGGTTTAAGTCTTAGGGTTTAGGCTTCAGGGTTTAGGGTTTAGGTTTTATGGTGGTTTTAGGGTTTTTTTTGGGTTTAGGGTTTGTTTTAGGTTTAGGTTTGAGGTTTAGGGTTGGTTTTAGTTTAGTTTTTTTTTTTTTTTATTTTAATAGAGAATATGATTCAACATTTCTTTTTTTTCATTACCAACCAAGTAACACACAAGTTTTCTAAGACACAAGTTTAAGATAGATCAAAATTTACCAATGAGCAAATAAAAAAATAGATAACTGAATGTCTACTATAAAGACACAATTCCATAAGCAGCAGATCAGATCGGTCGTTCTTCAATTTCTCTAGTTCCTATCAGAACCACCTCGGCCTCTTGACTAGCGGGATCCACCATCATACCCCCGATCTCTCTCTCCGCCACCATCACGGTTGTAGCCTACGTTGCTCCTCCCGCCTCCATAACCACCACTACTCTAACCACCAGCTTCATACTCACCAGCACCTCTAAATCCTTCCCCACTACTGCGATAACCACCGCCTCCACCTTCATCTCCACCACTAGATCTAGACTGAGCCTGGTTGACGGTGATATTATTATTGTCAAGGTTCTCCCTTTCTTAGGGTTTAGGTTTAGGTTTAGATTTATTAGCTTTTAGGTTTTAGGTTTATTTTTAAATTTATTTAGTTACTTTAGGTTTCAATTTAGAGTTTGTAGTTTAGGGTTTAGGGTTTAGGGTTTAGGGTTTGAGGTTTAGGGTTTAGGGTTTAGGGTTTTATTTTTTTTAGTTTACTTTATTTTAGTATACGTTTAAGTTTATTTTATTTTACTTATTTTAGGTTTTGGTTCTTTTTTTAGTTCAGGGTTTAGGTTTTATATTTTATTTCTGCTTAGGTTTGATTTGTAGGTTTATTTTTTAGGTTTAAGTTTTTATTTAGTTTTATTTTTATTTTTATTTTACATTAAGGTTTTATTTTATTTAGGTCTTTTATATTTAGATTTATTTTATTTTTTAGTTTAGATTTAATTTTTATTTATTTTATTATACTTTAGTTTTTATTTTTTATTTCTTTTTATTTTTTGGTTTAGATTTAGGTTTAGGTTTTTTTTTTAATTTTATTTAATTTTATTTTATTTAGATTTAAGTTTATTTGTTTAAAAAAATAAAAAAAAAGTTTTTTTGTTTATTTTATTTTTATGTTTTCTTTAATTTAGGTTTAGCTTTTTAGGTTTTAAGAGTTTAGGGTTTATGGTTTAGGGTTTGGGGTTTAGGGTTTATGGTTTAAGGTTATCTATTTTAGTGTTTAGGGTTTTAGAGTTTAGGGTTTAAGGTTTATGGTCTAGGGTTTTATGGTATAGGGTTTAGGGTTTTGGGTTTAGGGTATAGGGTTAAGTTTAGGGTTAGGGTTTTTCTTTAATTTTTTTTATTTTTTTATTTATGATTTTCGGTTTAGGGTTTATTTATGGTTCAGGGTTTAGGGTTCTAGGTTTGGGGTTGTAAGTTTAGGGTTTAGGGTTTGATTTATGGTTTATCATTTAGGGTTTAGGTTTTAGGGTTTAGGGTTTAGGTTTTAAGGTTTAGGGTTTAGGGTTTAGGCTTTTTTTATTAAATAAACTGGTAGGTTTAGGTTTATTCAGTTTATTTTTTAATTATTTTAGTTTATTTTAACTTATTTATTTTTATTTAGGTTTATTTTTTTAATTTTTATTTAGTTTAGTTTATTTATTTTAATTTAGGTTTTTTATTTTAGTTTACTTTTTAAGTTTAGGTTTATGTTTATTTTTTACTTTAGTTTTATTTTTATTTTATATTTTAGGTTTAGGTTTTATTTTTTATTTTTAGGTTTAGGTTTAGGTTTTTATTTTATCTTTGTAGGTTTATGTTTTAGGATTTTATTTTAGGTTTATTTTTAAGTTTTATTATTTAGTTAATGTTTAGGACTATTTTTTAGTTTATTTTATTTTATTTAGTTTAAGTTTAGGTTTAGGTTTAGTTTATTTTAGGTTTTATTTATTTTAGTTTTAGGTTGACATTTTGCTTATTTTTGTTTAGTTTATTTTAGTTTAGGTTTATGTTTTTTTTATTTTTTTTATTTTAGGTTAATTTTTTTTTTTAGTTTATGGTTTAGGTTTTATTTTTTTATTTATT
The DNA here is from genome assembly GCA_021442155.1 of Cymbidium sinense. Lineage (NCBI taxonomy): Eukaryota > Viridiplantae > Streptophyta > Magnoliopsida > Asparagales > Orchidaceae > Cymbidium > Cymbidium sinense. Next base: position 41,402,774 of record CM038216.1, read on the forward strand.
TTTAGGTTTTATTTTAGGTTTATATATTAGTTTTATATTTTTTTATTAAGTTTTATTTTATTATATTTTAGGTTTATTTTATATTAATAAGTTTATTTTATTATGTTTTAATAGGTTTAGTTTAGGTTTTCATTTATTTTATTTTAGTTTAGTTTTATTTTTATTTTATTTTCTGGGTTTAGGTTTAGGTTTAGGTTTAGTTTGTATTTACTTAATTTTATTTTCATTTAGGATTTTATTTATTTTATTTTAAATTTTATTTAGAGTTTATTTTAGGGTTTAGGGATGGTTAGAGCATTTAGGTTTGGGGTTTATAGTTTAGGGTTTAGTTTAGTGGTTTAGGTTTAGGGTTTAGATTTTTTGTAGGGTTTAGGGTTTGGGTGGTTTAGAGTTTATGGTTTAGTGGTTTAGTTTAGTTTTGTAAGGTTTAGGGTGGTCTAGTTTAGGGTTCAAGTTTTGTTTAGGGTTTAAGGTTTTGGTTTTTTTTATTAATAGAGAACAAATTCATATTCAACATTTCTTCTTTTTCATTTCATCAACCAAGTAACACACCAAGTTTTCTAAGACACAAGCAACGACAAAAATTAAAAATAAGCATGCATAAAGCAAATAAAAAAACCTTAGGTAACTAGAATCATCTCTACAATTAAGACACAGTTATATAAGCATCAAATCGGATAGGCCATTCTTCATTTTCTCTAGTTCCCATCAGAACCACCCTGGCCTCACGAGTAGCGGGATCGACCATCATATCCTCGATCTCTCACTTTTCCACCACCACGGTTGTAATCTCTGTCACTCCTCCCGCCTCCCTAACCACCATTGCTCTGACCACCACCTCCATATCCACATGCACCTCCAGATCCCCCACCACACTGAGATAATCGACGCCTCCGCCTTCGCCTCCACGACAAGATCTAGACTGAGCTTGGTTGACGGTGATGTTCCTGCCATCAAGGTTCTGCCTATTATTAGAGTTTAGGTTTAGGTCTATTAGGTTTTATGGTTTAGGGTTTATTTTTTTAATTATTTTAAGTTTTATTTTTAGATAAATTTTTTATGTTTAGTTTTTTATTTAGTTTTTATTATATTTTATTATAGGTTTATTTTATTTTTATTTTTATTTTAGTTTTAGTTTTTATTTTATTTACATTTTTTATTCTTATGTTTATTTTATTTTTTTAGTTTAGTTTAGGTTTTTATTTATTTTATTTTATTTTAAGGTTTAAGTTTAGGTTTTAATTTAGGTTTTCATATTTTTTATTTATTTTATTTTATTTAGGTTTAGGTTTCTTTATTTATTTTATTTTTAGGTTTTATTTAGTTTAGCTTTTAGATTTTAGGTTTCTAGGGTTTTGATTTAGGGTGGGGGTTGGTTTAGGTGTTAGTTTAGGGATTAGGGTTAGGGTTTAGGGTTTAGGGTTTAGGATTGATTCTTTAGGCTTTAGTGTTTAGAGTTTTTTTGGATTAGGTTTTAGGGTTTTGGGTTCGCTTAGGGTTTAAGGTTAGTTTAGGGTTTAGGGTTTAGTCTTTAGGGTTTAGGGTTTAAGCTTTTAGGGTTTAGCTTTTAGGGTTTAGGGTTTATGGTTAAGATTTTAGGTTTAGGGTTTAGGTTTTAGTTTAGGGTTTAGGATTATTGGTTTTTTTTTAACAAAGAGCAGATTCAGATTCAACATTTTTTCTTTTCGATTCTGCCAACCAAGTAACACACAAAGTTTTCTAAGACACAAGAGACGAGATATATCAAAATTTATCATGCATAGAGCAAATCAAAAACATTAGATAACTAGACCTGTCTCTACTATAAAGACATAGTTCCATAAGCATCAGATCGAATTTGTCATTCTTCAATTTCTCTAGTTCCTATCAGAACTTCCTCATCCTATTGAGTAGCTAGATCCAGTAGCATACCCCTGATCTCTCTCTCTGCCACCACCACGGTTGTAGCCTATGTTGCTCCTCCCACCTCCTTAACCACCATTACTCTGACCACCACCTTCATACCCACTAGCACCTCCAAATCGTCCACCACCACTGCTATAACCGCCGCCTTCGCCTTCGTCTCCACCATTTGATCTAGACTGAGCCTAGTTGACGGTGATGTTATTGTTGTCAAGGATCTCCTATTCTTAGGGTTTAGGATTAGGTTTAGGTTTATTAGGTTTATTTTTTAATTTATTTAGTTACTTTAGGTTTAGGTTTAGGGTTTCGGGTTTAGGGTTACGGTTAGGGTTTAGGGTTTGGGGTTTAAGGTTTAGGGTTTTAGGGTTTATGCTTTTAGGGTTTTAGGGTTTTAGGGCTTATGGTTTAGGTTTTAGTGTTTAGGGTTTAAGATTTTGGATTTATGGTTTTTTTTAATTAAGTAAATCGGTAGGTTTAGGTTTTTTTAGTTTACTTAGTTTATTTATTATTTATTTAAGTTTAATTTTTTTTTTGGTTTATTTTTTTTATTTAGTTTAGTTTATTTATTTTAGTTTAGGTTTTTTATTTTAATTTATTTTTTAGGTTTAGGTTTAGGTTTAGGTTTTAGTTGAGTTTTATTTTTATTTTATTTTTTAGGTTTAGGTTTTATTTTTCATTTTAGGTTCAAGTTTAAGTTTTATTTTATTTTTTAGGTTTAAGTTTTATGTTTTTTATTTTAGGTTTATTTTAATTTTATTTTATTTTATTTAGTTTAGGTTTAGGTTTTATTTATTTTAGTTTAGTTTATTTTAGTTTATGTTTATTTTATTTTGTTTATTTTATTTTTATTAGGTTTTTTTTTTAGTTTAGGGTTTAGGTTTTATATTTATTTATTTTATATTTTATTTTAAGGTTTATTTTTAGGTTTAGGTTTATTTAGTTTTAAATTTTAATAGTTTTATTTTATTTTATGTTTATTTATTATTTAGGTTTTCTATTCTTAGGTTTAATTTATTTTTAGTTTAGTTTAGGTTTTATTATATTTAGTTTATTTCTTAATTTATTTTATTTTATTTTGGTTTAGGTTTATGTTTTAGTTTATATTTTATTTTCTTTATTATTTTATTTATTTAAGTTTAGGTTCTTTTATTTATTTTATTTCACATCTTATTTAGTTTGGGTTTCAGTGTTTAGGTTTGTGGAGGTTTGTGGCCTAGTTGGTAGGGTTTATGGTTCAGGGTCTTTATGAGGGTCAGTTAGGTTGGGCTCAGGGCCCAGGGTTTTGGTTCAGCTTTAGATTCATTTTTTGGGCTCAGGATCAGTGGTGTGGTGTGGAGTTTAGGGTTTAGTTATTTTAGTTTTTAAGGTTTAGGGCCCATGGTTTAGAGTCAGTTTTTAGGGTTTTGGGTTTGGGTTAGGGTTGGGTTCTAAGTTTGGGGTTTATGGTTTAGTTAGTTTTATTTAGGGTTTGTGGTTTTGGGGCTTAGTTAAGGTTTAGGGTTTAGAGTTTTGGGAATTAGGTCTTAGTGTTTAGGGTTTATGGTTTAGTGTTTAGGGTTTTAGGGTTTATTGTTTAGGGTTTAGGGTTTAGGGTTTAGGGTTTAGGTTTAGGGTTTAGTTTACGATTTAGGGTTTAAGGTTTTTAGGTTTTAGGTTTAGGGTTGAAGTTTTAGTTTAGGGTTTTTGGTTTTTGGTTTTTTTTTTCTACAGAGAACAAATTCATATTCAACATTTCCTCTTTTCGATTTGATCAACCAAGTAACACACCAAGTTTTTTAAGACACAAGCAGTGACATAGATAAAAAATGAGCATGCATAGAGCAAATCAAAACCCCGAAAACTATTATCTTCTACCGTGAAGACAGCTCATAAGGCAGATCGGATCGGCCGTTTCTTCGCTTTCTAGTTTCCATTAGAACCACCGCCTTTGAGTAGTGGATCCACGATCATATCCGGATCTCTCCTCCGCCACCACCAGGTTGTAACCTCCGCGCCTCTCCTCAGAATCACCATGCCTCCCACCACCACCTCCATATCCACCAGCACGTCCAGATTCCCCAACACCACTGCGATAACTACTGCCTTAGCCTTCACCTCCACGACCATATGTTGATTGAGCCTGGTTGACGGTGATGTTCATGCCATCAAAGTTCTGCATATTTTTAGGGTTTAGATTTTTTTTTAAATTAAATTTGGGGAATTTTATTGCCACAATGAAAATGTTCAAAGTTCTTAAAGGGGGTAAATCTCTAAACTAATTCTCAAAGTGCCATAATAAGTCCTAATGAGATAAAACCCATAACTTTTATAATAATAAAAGGAAAAAAACAAAAGAAAAACCAAATCAGCAACAACAACATATCCATGTTCGCAACAGCAACATCCACTAGGTCCTTTTGATGCTAGCATGATCCATCTGCAATATTCTCTCAACCTATAAAAGAAATATTCAAAATACTAGTGAAAGAATCAGTAAAATTAAGCAAGCATAAAGAGTATGAGCAAAGAAAAGGAGCAAAGAAAAAAAAAGTTTCGTGCTCCATAATCATCTCAAAGAACAACACTATATGTAAGCATCCAAACTTCCGAAGAAGGGTTATAATTAAATATAGTGCTACTAGCCAATAGAAGATAGAAGGAAAACATTAAGGCCATCATTGCCAGCATACCTCTCGTAGCCCATCATCCTGAGTCCATCATCCTGTAAGGCTGCAAACTCCTCCAAACAGTAGACATAATAGCCAACCACGAAGCCACCAAAACAAATAAGCCCAATAAGGCAAAAAATCAACCAAACATCAGGGACATCAACAGTACAGTAGGAACACCACCAAAGACACCACCAAAAAGGAATAATAATATCAAAGGGAGCAAGAATTATGACCTTAATAATACAAACTATAAAAAATCAAAACCAAAAAGAAAAAAGACAATAGCACATATCCTTGATAAGAAAATAAGAAAGGTAGCAAGGCTGTCACCTATACCAGAAAAAGGGAAGCAGGAGCAGCCAAGAGTGGAGAACCATAGCAGGAGTAGGTCAACCAGCATGTCACGAACACAGCAAGAAAGAAAGGCCAAAATAGCCACCCATCCAACCAACTCAGCCAACATAGCCTCCTAGCCAACCACCCACACAAAAGAAAATCCAAATAAGTGAAAGATAACATCCATCATGCCAAAACAACCCAAGACAACTGAAAAAAGGGTAAGCAAACAATAGAGTCCACCAAACCCAACCAAAGCAGCAGAAATTCTGATCTAATTGAGGTGAATAGCCAGCCAAAATAAAATGAAGCGAAGACAGTAAGACAGAGTGAAAGCAATCCATCAGGAGCAGAAGCATACAATAGGAACACTACCAAAGCCAATAGCAAAAAGTAGTAGAAATATCAATGAGTGCAAGCATCATAATGACAACCAAGTTAGGCACCAATGTCACTAGATCCCAAAGAAAAACAACAGCCACTAAATAGCCCTCAGCCAACCAACCTAAAATAACAACAAAAATAAAAACAACTACATCCATGAGAGGAAGACCATTACAAGAAGAGGTCAAAACCACAACCAAAAGGAACAAACCCAACTAGCCAGAAGCGGAGAAACCATCCAACACAACTAGCCAGCCAACAAACCCAGCGTAGGCCCAAGAGTGAAAATAAGCAAATGGCCACAACCCAAAGAGGGTTTAACAAAGGGGAACCAAAAGCAATGGCTTATCAAAAACCAACTGAAAAAACCAAGCCAAGAAAATTATAATCTGAGATAAGGTAATCCAGTGTTATCCAGGTTGACCAAACCCTTTAATAGTTTAGGCAAATTTTGATTGTCAAATAAAGTGAAATCGTTAAGGCACCTAAAGTAGCCAAGAAATCAACACAAGCATTACCTTCACAAAGGATATGAGAAATTTTATAATAAACTTGAGAAAGAAGATTTTTAGTATGATTGAGAAGATAAAATAAATCAACATTTCCTTTTCTATTAGAGTTTAGCATGTCAAGAAGCATGAGCACATCAACTTCAATCCAGATGTTGAGGAAACCTTTATTCAAATAAATTTCAATAGCTTTATTGACAGACATAAGCTCAACATAGATAGTAGAGCAGGCTTTGAGAGGATACAAAAAAGTACAAATGATAGAACCTTTAGAATCCCTAAGAATACTACCACAGCCATATTTATTGGAAGCAATAGAACCATCAGTATTCACTTTAATCAAATTTTTTTTGGGTTTGATCTAATGGATAATCTTGGCTCTTTTATAGGAGTGAACATCAGGGAGAATGACACCTAATTTTTTAGCCACAAATTTATAGACTCTAAAATGAATGTTACTAATAAGATTGGCATTAAACAGAGCATGAATTTTTTCCTTGGTTCTAGCCAGGATCCTTTTATGGCTCATAGGAATACCATAATATTTAACATCATTTCTATCCATCCAGATGAACTAGATAAAGGTAATAGCAACTAGAACTTTGATATGACCTTTCAAACTTTTTGGAAACATAATTCATGAAGTTGATATATGGAAAGAGAGCCATGAAAGTAGTTGGTATTAAATAAATCATCATACCATAACCATAATTTAGAAGCAATAGCACCATTAACAAAAACATGATTAACATTTTCAATATGAAAGCAACAATAGCACTTTGAAGGCAACTAAAACTCTTTATTCCAAAGCAAAGAGTCCACAAGAATAAAGTTATTCAAAATCCTCCAAGCTAAAACTAAATAAGAAATCACAATGATATTATTCCAAAGTTTAATGAAAATATTAGAGGAGTTTTGCTTATCTCTAATAAAATTCCAAACCTCTTTAAGAAAACAATCACCATTGTAAGAAAGCTTAAAGAGAATTTGGTCAAGTTTGTTAGAGAAAATAGGGATATTTCTAAAGTTATCTAAAAGAGAAATAGGGATATAATTCTCAAGTTTGTTCTCATTCCAAGTGTTATTATGCAAGAAAGAGTTAACTTTGATAGTTGTAGTAGAGTGGGTAGATAAAAGGGAGTCAATAGAGACATTGATAATCCAATTATCTTGCCAAAAGAAAGAAGAACCCGAATGAATTCCCTAAGATATTAAGGGTTTAACAACTTATTTAATGGAGCAAAGCCTTTTCCAAACCAGAGAGTCACCAACTTTATAATCACATATAAGAGGGTGTTTACCTTGGAAATATGTTTTCATCATAAAATTAGCCCAAAGGCTATCATTCTTTCTAAAATTCCACTAGAGCCTATAAGAGAAGGCAGTAATAGCTTCACGAATTAGTTTGCAACTGAGACCACCTTCACCCAAGGGACCACAACATTTATGCCAGGAAGTCCAATGCATTCTTTTAGTAGATTTATTGGATAAGAAAAAAATTTATTAAGCAAGCGATCAATTCTAATAAGAGTAGCATTCATGGGGATAATAGTTTGAGTCAAATAAAGAGGCATTGAATTGAGAGTGATACAAGAATAGTGAGTCTGCCACTAAAGGAAAGTAAATGAAATTCCTAAATAGAAATTTTATTTAAAATTTTTTGAATTAACTTATCCAAAATATGGGATCATTTCAGATCCATAAAAAGAGGAGCACTCAAGTACTTAAGAGGAAGGTGTTGATGTTTAAAGTTAGTGATATGCAAGATTTGATTAATTTTATTATTGGAGATGCTTGAAGAAGTAATAAAACAACTTTTGTTATCATTGATAGATAGACTACTTTATCTACCAAATTTTTTTAAAAAAAATCTTGAGATTCTTGATATGATGAATAGAAGCATTGCAGAAAATAATGAAATCATCTACAAAGCTTAAATGAGAAACAAGAAGACCACCAAGAGTTCTGTAATACATAATAGGATTATTTAAGAATAGATCATTGATGCTCTTAGATAAGTACTCAACAATAATAAATCAAGTATGAGATAGATGATCCCCTTATCTTAGTCAATGGAAGAAGAAGGAAAGAAGCCTAAGGCTTCCCCATTAAGGAAAAAAATAGAAAACATGCATTATTAATATAAAGTTAAAAAAGAAAGATAAATTTATTAGAAAACCTAAAAAAATTCAGAATATGAATAAGGAAATCCCAAGAGATATTGTCAAAAGCTTTATTAATATCTAATTTGAAAAAAATGTTGCCACCTCTCCTCTTAGCATCTAAATAATGAATTAATTTCTGAGCAAGCAGAATATTATCAAAAATAGATCTACCTCTAACAAAACTAGTTTAGTTTAGACAGATAATCCTATGAAGTAAAGTACTAAGCCTATTAGTTAGAATTTGGAAAATTAATTTATTGAAGAAGGTGCACAGACTAATAGGTCTAAAATCACTCCAATAGTCCGGATTATGTTTCTTAGGTATGAGAATAATAAAAGTGCTAGAAAAATATCTAGGAAAAGGATTACCATTAAAAAACTAAATCACAGCCTTAATTAAATCATTCTTAATAATATACTAGCATTTTGAAAAAAAATGAAACCCTCAAACTGCATAATCTATGTTCAAGCTATTAAGAACCTTAAAAATTTCCTCTTAATTAGGTACAATTGTAAGCAAATCATTGTCATTATTGGTTATAAAAGAAGGAATCAAGTGTGATTTAGAAATAGCTTCATAAGAGAAACTCTTATTAAGCATATTTCTAAAGTAATTAATGGTCGAATCCTTAATATTATTATTCTTCATAATCCATTCTCCATTATCATCTTTAATTTTTTGAATATTATTTAAAGCTCTCTTTTTATTAACTAAAGAATGGAAATATCTAGTATTTCTATCACCATCCACAATATGTTTGCTAGTAGCTTTTAGCACCAATAAGTCTCTTTCATATTTTGAAAATTTACAAGTTTATCTTTTGCCTCAATCAAGTTATTAATCTTAGTAGGATCAGACATAATAGAGACTTCAAGATCACTAACCATTTCCATGATATTAGCAAAAAGGTTTTTAAAATAATGCTTGTTCCACAGACCCAAATTTTGTTTAAGTCTTTTAAGCTTAAACCAAAATCTATTCATCCCCATAATCAAATTGTCAGGATGTAAGGGAGCTTTCCAATTGTTAGCCATAACATTAAAGAAATTAATTTGCTGAATCCACATGTTTTGAAATCTAAAATGAGAGAAATTTTTTAATCTATTAGAGTTATCTTTAATAGAAACCAAAAGAAGATCATGATCTGATAAGGTTTTGCTTAAATGATCGACAAAAGTAATAGGCCAATGTGTAATCTAATAAGTAATAAAAAGAATCTGGTCCAACCTTTGCCAAAGTCAAGAGTTTTGCCAATTAAAATTTGAACCCTTAAAGCCAATATCAATCAAATTGCCATCAAGAATCATATTGGAAAATTCTTCCATGGAATGAATATTAAGAGAGCAACCACCGCTTCATTCAGAAGAGAATAAAATAGTGTTCAAATTCCCCACCAATAAACCAAGGTTTATTGACAGAGGTAGCAAAATTCCTCAAATTTTCCTAAAGAAGATTTCTACCAGATCTATTACAAGGTGCATAGACAAAAGAGCCCTAAACACAATCATCACCTTAAGATATTTGAGCATTGACAACTTGTTGAAAATCATCAAGAATAAAAACCACCACAAAAATATTCCCAAAAAACCAAATTTTATTACTAACATTAGCGAAAAATTTATTGAAACCGATCATTCTAGCAACATGGTTAATTTTGTTTGCGCGAATAAGAGCCTCCAAAATAATAAGTATGGAAATATTATGAATACAATAAAGGTTTCTAATACGGTTACAAATAGACCAGGTATCGATCCCTCTAACATTCCAAATAGGAAAATTAAACATAAAGAAATAAAAAAGGGGTTAAGAAAAGTTAATTAGAAGAGGAGAGGTAGGTCGCAGTAGATCTAGTGTTTTTAGAAAATTTTGGAGGGATGTTTTTAACCTTTTTTCTCATTTTAGTATGATAAGTTTGGAAACCATTTCCTTTTCCCATAGAATCATCATTCATGAAGGATTTAGCAACATTAGTCATAGATTTAGGGGAAGTCTTCTGTATATAAGTGAGTTCTCCTTCTTCCAAGTTATTAGAATTTATTAGAAGAAAATGAGCATCGGGTATAGGATGCGAGGGAGCTGAAACAGATTTATTAAGAAGGCAAGCGTGAACATCTATCGCTTTTTCTTCAATACCCAGATTATTTGACAAAACCAAATATTTTTGAGAATTTAAATCATCCTTAAATTAAATTAAAGTTTTTCAAATTGAATATCATGAGAAACCAAATCCATATTCTCCCTTGAATTCGAATGATGCATAACATTGATATCCTCATTAATATTTTTAATAAAAGAATCATTTTTGTTAATAAAAAATGGTAAGGATGCAAGGATCAACTTAGAGAAAAAATAATTGTCAACAAAAGTTTAGAAAAATTATTATTTTCCACATTAGAAACCTTCAATTGCATAGAAGAAATAAGTGGTAAAACAACCTTATTAGGAACATTTAATGAATTTTTTTTAATTAACTTTTTGATATTTTATAGTGGTCGACCTAGGGTTAGGAACAATAGTTTCCTTACAGGAATTTTCTTTTCTAGGTTAAGATGCAGACTGAAACATTCAAAATTATCATGCGTGTGGATTTTATAATGAGAACAAAAGACAGGAAAATTTTTAAAATCAACTTTTTGCATATAACTATAATTTTCAGATCCTAACTAGATTTCTTTGGTGTGTTTCTTGGTAATGTCCAATTCAACAAGGAATCAAACCAGAGAAGGTCGAGATTATGTAGTTGTTGCTTGATCAATTTGTGATGGTTGATAAAATAAAGCACTCATAGCAAAAAGGAATTGATGATTAATGAAATGAATTCACATAATGGAGAGGGAAATCCAAACTAGAACGATTTGAGATTCTTCCCTAATATTAAATAGTGGAGTCCATTTTAGTAACCTCATTTGGGAATTTAAAACAAAATAAGAATGATGAGCAAAAACACATGAGTATTCCAAATTATTTGTTAATTGAATCAAAATGTGGGGAGGATCAATTAAACCAATCATTAAAGCACCCAAAAGTTTTAGACTATGAAAGAAATAGCGAATGTTTTCTAAATTGGCCTATGAAGTGTAAACTTTCCAACCAATGTGAATTCAAATGGCTTAGCAAGCTTTTCCACAATTAGATCAGAGCACATAACCATAGGCATGCCTCGAAAAAAAGTCAACATAAGTTCTAAGGACTCACATGAACAGTTATCCTTACTAATAAGGATGTCTTTGAATGATTTCAAAGAAGCTAAAGCCAAGGTAGTTGATGCCCTAGTAGGAACCATTGGATCAATTGGTTTCCCCTACAGAATCATCAGGGAAGATGCCAAGCCACGGTACCACTCCAAGTAAAACATGAAAGCGGCCAACATCCATCAATTCCGGAAGGAATCCAGTGAGAATCATGCCAAATGGCCATCAAGCAATGATTAGAAAGTCAAAAATGAGATGGGAAAAGGGGAATCGCCAGAGCACGAGGTCGAGGGCTCCGGTGGCGGGTGGGTTTGGTAATGTGCACAAAGGACAGGGACGTAGTCAACACGAGCTGATTACTCGAGCTTACTAGGAATTTAAGTTTATGCTTAGATTTATTAGGTCTTAGGGTTTATGTTTTTTTTTAATTTATTTATTACTTTAGTTTAGGTTTGGGGTTGGGTTTAGGTTTAGGGTTGTGTGGGTTTAGGTTGGGGTTTAGGGTTTATGGATTTATTGGTTAGGATTTAGGTTTATGATTTAGAGTTTAGCATTTTGTGTGGACTTGGGTTTAGGGTTGAGAGTTTATTAGTTTTGGATCCGTTAGGGTTTAAGATTTAGGGTTATTTTAATTAAGCAAACCCAGTTTAGGATTTAGTTTACTTAGTTTATCTTTATTTATTTTGATTGATTTTTATTTATTTTTATTTATTTATTTATTTTATTTTATTTATTTTAATTTAGGTTTTATTTTTGTTTATTTTTAGGTTTAGGTTTAGATGCCTCTTTAGTTGATTTTTATTTATCTTATTTTTTAGGTCAGGTTTAGATCTTTGGGTTTAGTTAGGATTTAGGGTAGGGAGTTTAGTGGTAAGGCCTAGTTGGGGTAGTTTAGGTCAGGGTCAGTGGCTCAGTTACTGTTTGGCCTGGCCTATGGTTTTAGGCCTTTTAGTTTTAGGGTTGTAGCCAGTGGTCTTGAGTTTGGGGTTTAGGGTCTTAGTGTTTAGGTAGGGTTTAGGGTCATGGTAGGGCCTGTGGTTAGAGGTTTAGGGTTAGGGTTTAAATTTTCTTAGGGTTATGAGTTTAGTGGTTTAGGTTTAGTTTAATTTTAAATTACAAACCCAGTTTTATGTTTTAGTTTATTTTAGTTTATTTTAATTATTTTAATTTATTTTATTCTTTTATTTATGTTTATTTTTATTTTATTTAGTTTATCTTTATTTTAGTTTACATTTTTTATTTTAATTTATTTTTTAGGTTTAGGTTGAGGTTTATGTTTATTTTTTAGTTTAGTCTTATTTTTATTTTATTCTCTAGGTTTATGTTTTATTTTTTATTTTTAGGTTTAGGTTTCAATTTTTATTATATTTTTTTAAATTTAGGTTTTATGTTATTATTTTAAGTTCATTATTAGGTTTTATTTTTCAATTTAAGTTTAGGTTTATTTTTAGTTTATTTTATTTTATTTAGTTTAGGGTTTAGGTTTACTTATTTTAGTTTAGTTTACTTTAGTTTAGGTTTAGGTTTATTTTATTTTGTTTATTTTTTGTTTAGGTTATATTTTTATTTATTTATAGGTTAATTTTTTTTGGTTTAGGCTTTTATTTAGTTTTATTTTATTTTATTTTAGGTATTTTATTTTCATTTGGTTTTATTTCAATTAGGTTTTTTATTTTTAGGTTTATTTTATTTTTTAGTTTAGTTTTGGTTTTTATTTATTTTATTTTAGCTAAATTTTTTTATTTTTTTTAGGTTTAGGTTTTTTTATTTAATTTATTTTTAAATTTTATTTAGTTTAGGTTTAGTTTTAGGTTTAGTTTATGGTTTAGGGTTTAGGGTTTAGGTTGGTTTATGGTTATAGGTGGTTAGGTGGTTTAGGGTTTAGGTTAGGGTATTTTTATTATTATTATTATTATTTTTAGGGTTTAGGGTTTAAAGTTTAGGTTTTAGGTTTAGGGTTCAGGTTTTAGTTTAGGGTTTAGGGTTTAGGGTTTTTGGTTTTTCTTTTTAACAGAGAACAAATTCAGATTCAAAATTTCTTTTTTTCGATTTAAATAACTAAGTAACACACCAGATTTTCTAAGATACAAGCGATGACATAGATCAAGAATGAGCATGCATAAAATAAATCAAAAAACCTAGATAACTAGAATCATCTCTACTATAAAGACACACTTCCATAAGTAATAGATAGGATCGACCATTCTTCTATTTCTCTAGTTCCCATTAGAACCACCTTGGCCTCTCGAGTAGTGGGATCAACCATCATATCCCCGATCTCTCCCTCGGCCACCACCACAGCTGTAACCTCCATCATTCCTCCCACCTCCATAACCAGCCACCACCACCTCCATATCCCCACAACCCCGTGATAATCGCAACCTCCACCTTCCACCACCGATCTAGATTGACCCTAGTTGACCATGTTATTCTGCCATCAAGGTTATGCCCATTCTTGGTTTAGTCTATAAGGTTTTAGGGTTTAGGTTTATTTTAATTAATTTAGTTACTTTAGGTTTATGTTTATGGTTTGGGATTTAGAGTTTAGGGTTGTGGTTGGGGGTTTTGGGTTAGGGTTTAGGTTTAGTTTATGCTTTTGTTTAGGGTTTAGGCAGGTTTAGGTAGGTTTATGGTTTAGGTTGGATTTTTTAGGGTTTAGGTTGCAGGTTATATTTTAGTGTTAGGTTTGTGGGTAGTTTAAGGTTTTTTTTAGTTTCATGTTTATGGTTTAAGGTTTAGGGTTTAGGATTTAGGGTTTAGGGTTTTTTTTAAAAAATTTAGTAGATCGGTAGGTTTAGGTTTATTTAGTTTACTTTAGGGTTTAGGCTTTTAGGGTTTAAGGTTTAGGGTTTAGAGTTTAGGGTTAATGGCTTTTTATGGTTTGGGGTTTAGGGTTGTAGGTTTAATGTTGTAGGTTTATTGTTTAGGGTTTAGGGTTAGTTTTCAGTTTTAGGGTTTAGGGTTAGGGATTTTTTATTTTTTATTTTTTCATTTTTATAGTTTAGGGTTTAGAGTTTAGGGTTTACGATTTAGGTTTTCAGTTTAGGATTCAAGTTTTAGTTTAGTATTTAGGGTTTTTATTTTTTTATTTTTAAATAAAGAGCAAATTTTGATTCAACATTTCTTCTTTTCAATTTCATCAACTTAGTAACACACCAAGTTTCCTAAGATACAAGCGATGACATAGAACAAAAATGAGCATACATAGAGTAAATCAAGAAGACTAGATAACTATAACAGTCTCTATCTTTAATACATAATCTATAAGTGGCAGATCAAATAAGTTTTTCTTTAGTTTCTCCAGCACCCATTAGAACCACCACAACCTCTCGAGTAGTGGGATCCACCATAATATCCCTGATCTCTCCCTCCACCACCACCATGGTTGTAACCTCTATCGCTCCTCCTGCCTCCATAACCACCACTGCTCTAACCACCACCTATGTATCTACCAGCACCTCCAGATCCCCCACCACCACTACGATAACCACCACCTCCACCTTCGCCTCCATAGCCATATCAAGACTGAGCCTATTTGATGGTGATGTTCCTCCCATCAAGGTTCTACCCATTCTTGGGGTTTAGATTTAGGTTTAGTTTTATTAGGTTTTATGGTTTAAGTTTATTTTTTAATTTACTTAGTTACTTTAGGTTTGCAGTTTAGGGTTTAGGGATAGGGTTTAGCATTTAGGGTTTAAGGTTTAGGGGGTTTAGGGTTTATTCTTTTAGCATTTAGGGATTAGGGTTACAATTTAGGGTTTAAGGTTTAGGTTTTAGGTTTAGGATTTAGGGTTTATTAGGGTTTACGGTTTAAGGTTTTTTTTTAATTAATTAATTAATTTATTTATTTTTATTATTTTTATATTTTTATATTTTTATATTTTTATTATTATTTTATATTTTATATTTTTATATTTTTTATTTTTTATTTTTATTTTTATATTTATTTTTTTATTTTATTTATTTTTATTTTTATTTTTATTATTTTATTTTTTTTTATTTTTTTATTTTTTTATGTTTAGGGATCATAGTTTAGGATTTACATTTTAGGGCTTAGTGTTTAGTGTTTAGGGTTTTCTTAAAAAATTTAAGTAAACTGGTAGGTTTAGGTTTATTTAGTTTATTTACTTTATTTTTATTAATTTTAGTTTATTTTATTTTTTATTTTTATTTAGGTCTATTTTTTATTTCTATTTCATTTAGTTTATTTATTTTAGGTTTATTTATTTTAGTTTATGTTTTTATTTTAGTTTATTTTTTAGGTTTAGGTTTAAGTTTAGGTTTATTTTTAGCTTAGTTTTTTAATTTTATTCTTTAGGTTTACATTTTATTTTTTATTTTTAGGATTGAGTTTAAGTTTTTATTTTATTTTATTTATGATTAGTTTTTCAGTTTATATTTTAGGTTTATTTTTAGGTTTTATTTTTTAGTTTAGGTTTAAGTTTATTTTTACTTTATTTTATTAGTTTAGGGCTTAGGTTTAGGTTTAGGCTTTATTTATTTTAGATTAGTTTATTTTAGTTTAGGTTTAGGTTTATTTTATTTTGTTTATTTTAGTTTTAGGTTTTTTATTTTAGTTTAAGGTTTGATTTTTATTTTATATTTCTTTTTTAGGTTTTATTATAGTTTAGGTTTTTATTTCATTTCATTTTTTTATTTAATTTAGGTTTAAATTTTTTTACTTATTTTATTTTTAGGTTTTATTTAGTTTAGATTTAGGTTTTCAGATTTTTAGGGTTTAAGGTTTAGGGTTTAGGGTTTGGGATTTAGGGTTTTAGGTTTAGGTTTTAGGGTTAGTTTTAGGGTTTAGGGTTTAGAGTTAGAGATGTTTTATTTTTTTATTTTTTTATTTTTTAAGTTTTTTTTAATTTAGTAAGCTAGTAGTTTTATGTTTATTATGTTTAGTTAGTTGATTTTTTTATTACCTTAGTTTATTTTATATTTTATTTTTATTTAGGTTTATTTTTTATTTAGTTTAGTTTATTTATTTTAGGTTTATTTATTTTAGTTTAGGTTTTTTATTTTAGTTTTTTTTTAAGGTTAGGTTTAGGTTTAGGTTTTGGTTTATTTTTATAGTTTAGTTTTATTTTTACTTTATCTTTTATGTTTAAGTTTTATTTTTTATTTTTAGGTTTAGGTTTAGGTTTTTATTTTATTTTTTTTAGGTTTAGATTTTAGATTTTTTCTTAAGGTTTATTTTGAAGTTTTATTTTTTAGTTTAGGTTTAGGTTTATTTTTAGTCTATTTTATTTTATTTAGTTTAGGTTTATGTTTAGTTTTAGTTT
Source organism: Cymbidium sinense (assembly GCA_021442155.1). NCBI lineage: Eukaryota > Viridiplantae > Streptophyta > Magnoliopsida > Asparagales > Orchidaceae > Cymbidium > Cymbidium sinense. The sequence continues at coordinate 41,419,198 of CM038216.1, forward strand.
ATTTTAGGTTTAGTTTTAGGTTTTATTTATTTTATTTTATTTTAGGTTTTTTTTAAGTTTAGGTTTTTTTTTAATTTTGGGTTTAGGTTTTATTTTAATTGATTTTTATTTTTTTTATAATTTATTTTTTAGGTTTAGGTTTCTATTTAGTTTTTATTTTATTTTATTTTTATTTTATGTTTAGTTTTTATTTTATTAAAGCTTTTTATCTTTTAGTTAAGTTTAGTTTTTTTTTAATTTATATTTTATTTTTTATAGATTTAGGTTTAGGTTTTAGTTTATGTTGTTATTTTATTTTATTTTAGCTTTCTTTTAGGTTTTATTTAATTTAGGTTTAGGTTTTTAGCTGTTTGGATTTATTGTTTGGGATAAGTATAGGGTTTAGGTTAGGGTTTGGGGTTTAGGGTTTAGGGTTTAGGGTTTAGAGTTTTAGGGTTTAATGTTTAAGGTTGAGGGTTTAAGGTTTTTAGGGTTTAAGGTTTAAGGTTTTAGCACTTAAGTTTTATGTTTAGGGCTCAAGTTTTAGTTTAGGGTTTTTGGTTTTTTATTTTTTTTAAACAAAGAACAAATTTAGATTCAACTTTTCATTATTTTTATTTCATCAACCAAGTAACACACCAAGTTTTCTAAGACTCAAGTGATGTAATAGATAAAAAATAAGATCGCATATTCACCAGCACCTTCAGATCCCCCATCACTGCTCCTCTTGCCTCCATATCCACCGCTGCACTGACCACCACCTCCGTATCCACTAGTAGCTCTAGATCCCCCACCATTGCGTAATCGCCACCACCCCCTTCATCTCCACCACCAGATCTAGATTGAGCCTAGTTGACGGTCATGTTCTTGTCATCAAGGATCTACCCATTCTTAGGGTTTAAGTTTACTCGATTTTAGGGTTTAAGTTTATTTTTTAATTTATTTAGTTACTTCAGGTTTATGTTTAGGGTTTGGAGTTTAGGGTTTAGGATTTAGGGTTTAAGGTTTTTTTTAAATTAAGTAAACCGATAGGTTTAGGTTTATTTAGTATATTTAGTTTATTTTTTTATTTATTTTTGTTTACTTTATTTTTTTACTTTTATTTAGGTTTATTTTTTATTTTTATTTAATTTAGTTTATTTATTTTAGGTTAATTTATTTTAGTTTAGGTTTTTTATTTTAGTTTGTTTTTTATCTTTAGGTTTAGGTTCATGTTTATTTTTTAGTTGAGTTTTATTTTTATTTTATTATTTAAGTTTAGGTTTTATTTTTTATTTTTCAGTTTAGGTTAAGGTTTTTATTTTATTTTTTTAGGTTTGGGTTTTTAGTTTATTTTTAGGTTTTATTTTTTAGTTTAGGTTTATGTTTATTTCAGTTTATTCTATTTTATTTAGTTAGGTTTAGGTTTATTTATTTTAAGTTTAGGTTTAAGTTTTATTTCTTTTAGTTTAGTTTATTTTAGTCTAGGTTTAAGTTTATTTTATTTTGTTTATTTTATTTTAATTTTAAGCTTATGTTTTTTCTTTAGTTTAGGGTTTAGGTTTTATTTTTTATTTCTTTTAAGGTTTAATTTTTAGGTTTAGGTTTTTATTAAGCTTTTATTTTATTTTATTTTTGGTTTATTTTATTTTTATTTTATTTAGGTTTTTATTCTTAGGTTTATTTATTTTTTAGTTTTATTTAGGTTTTTATTTATTTTATTTTTTATTTTATTTTATTTTTTGGTTTAGGTTTAGGTTTTAATTTAGGTTTTCTTAGTATTTTAATTTTTTATGTTTAGGTTTTATTTATTTATTTTACTTTTAGGTTTCATTTAGTTTAGGTTTATGTTTTTATCTTTTTAGGGTTTAGGGATTAGGCTTTAGGGTTTAGGCTTCAGGGTTAAGGTTTAGACTTTTAGGGTTTAGAATTTTAGGTTTATGGTTTAGGGTTAGGGTTTAGGGTTTAGGGTTTAGGATTTAGTGTTTAACCTTTAGGGATAGCATAGCGCTTAGGGTTAGTTTAAGGTTTAGGGTTTAGGCATTAAGGTTTAGGCTTAAAGGTTTAGGGTTTTTTGGGGTTTATGGTTTAAGGTTTAGGGTTTAGGGTATAGGGCTAAGGTTTTTAGGGTTTAAGGGTTAAGGTTAGTTTAGAGTTTAGGGTTTAGGGTTTTAGGGTTTACGTTAGGTTTAGGGTTTAATGTTAGGGTTAGGGTTTAGGGTTTAGGGTTTCGGGCTTAGGGTTTAGGATTTAGGGTTATAGGTTTAGTGTTAGTTTTACGGTTTAGAGTTTAGGGTTTAGGGTGTAGGGTTTAGGGTTTAGGGTTTAGGGTTTAATGTTTAGAGTTTTTTTTAAAAAAAATTAAGTAAACCGATAGGTTTATGTTTATTTAGTTTATTTTATTTATTTTAGTTTATTTTTATTTTTACTTTTATTTAGGTTTATTTTTTATTTTTATTTAATTTAGTTTATATATTTTAAGTTTATTTATTTTTAGTTTAGGTTTTTAATTTTAGATTATTTTTTAGGTTTTGGTTTAAGTTTAAGTTTATTTTTTAGTTTTGTTTTATTTTTATTTTATTTTTTAATTTTATGTTCTATTTTTTATTTTTAGGTTTAGGTTTAGGTTGTTATTTTATTTCTTATGTTAAGGTTTTAGGTTTTCATTTTAGGTATATTTTGAGGTTTTATTTTTTAGTTTTGGTTTAGGTTTATTTTAATTTAATTTAATTTTATTTAGTTTAGTGTTTAGGTTTAGGTTATTTTGCTTTAGGTTTAGGTTTTATTTATTTTAGTTTAGTTTATTTTTTCTTAGGTTTTGGTTTATTTTATTTTATTTATTTTAGTTTTATTTTAGGTTTAGGTTTCTTTCGTTTAGGGTTTAGGTTTTATTTTTTATTTCTTTTGAGGTTTAATTTTAGGTTTATTTTTTTAGTTTAGGTTTTTATTTAATTTTTATTTTATTTTATTTTAGGTTTATTTATTTTTATTTTAAGTTTAGTTTTTTTTTATTTAGGTTTTTTATTCATATGTTTATTTTATTTTTTTAGATTTTCTTAGGTTTTTATTTTTTTATTTTAAGTTTTTTTATTTTTTTTATTTCATTTTATTTTTATGTTTAGGTTTAAGTTGTAGTTTATGTTTTTTTTATTATTATTTTAGTATAGTTTAGGTTTTATTTATTTAATTTATTTTTAAGTTTTATTTAGTTTAGGTTTATTCTTTTAGCTTTTTAGGGTTTACAATTTTGGGTTTAGGGTTTGGAGTTTTGGGATTTGTGTTTTGGGTTTAGGGCTTAGGGTTTAGGGTTTAAGTTTTTGGGTTGAGAGTTTAGGGTTTAAGGTTTTAGTGTTTAAGGTTTAGGGTTTAGACTTTAGGGTTTTTGGTTTAGGGTTTTAAAGGTTTTGAGTTTAGGGTTCAGGGTTTAGGTTTTGGGTTTTGGATTCAGGTTTTAGTTTTCGGGTTTAGGGTTTTGGTTTTAATGAGAATAAATTCATATTCAACATTTCTCTTTTGATTTCATCAACCATGTAACACAAGTTTAGAATTACAAGTGATGACATAGATCAAAATGAGCATATCCCACCTCTAGATCTCCCACCATTGCTCCTCATGTGTCCATAATGACCCTTTGACCACCACCTCCATGTGGCCATCACCTTTAAATCCACCACCATGCGTAAATCTCTACCTTCCCTCCATGCTAAATCTAGGCCGCTGGTGATTGTGTTCTTGTCAAGGTTCACATTCTTAGGGTTTAGGTTTAGGTTTAGGATTATTAGGGTTTTAGGTTTATTTTTTTATGTTATTTAGTTATTTTAGGTTTAGGTTTAGGGTTTGGGGTTTAGAGTTTAGGGTTTCAGGTTATGGTTTAGGGTTTAGTGTTTAGGGTTTAGGGTTTAGAGTTTAGGGTTTAGGGTTTTAGGATTTATTCTTTTAGGGTTTAGGGTTTAGGGTTTAGGGGGTTGGGTTTTTTAGGGTGTAGGGTTTAGGGCTGTAGCTTTAGGGCTTAGGGTTTATGGTTTGGGGTTTAGAATTTAGAGTTTAAGGTTTTTTTATTTAAATTAAGTAAACCAGTAGGTTTAGGTTTATATAGTATATTTAGTTTATTTTTTATTTATTTTAGTTTGCTTTCTTTTTTTAGGTTTGTTTTTTATTTTTATTTAGTTTAGTTTATTTATTTTAGTTTAGGTTTTTTATTTTAGTTTATTTTTTAGGTTTACATTTAGGTATAGGTTTATTTTTTAGTTGAGATTTATTTTTATTTTATTTTTGTGGTTTAGGTTTTGGTTTAAGTTTAGGTTTAGGTTTATTTTATTTTATTTATTTTATTTCTATTTTAGGTTTCAATTTTTTTCATTTAGGGTTTAGGTTTTATTTCTTTATTTATTTTTAGGCTTATTTTTTAGGTTTAGGTTTTTATTTAGTTTTTATTTTATTTTATTTTATTTTAGGTTTATTTATTATAATTTTAAGTTTAGTTTTTATTTTATTTAGGTTTTCTATTATTAGGTTTATTTTATTTTTTAATTTAGTTTAGGTTTTTATTATTTTATTTTATTTTTACATTTTGGTTTAGGTTTTACTTTAGATTTTTATTTTATTTTTTTATTTTTTAGGTTCAGGTTATTTTATTTATTTTATTTTTATGTTTTATTTAGTTTAGGTTTAGGTTTTATGGTTTTTAGGGATTATGGTTTAGGGTTTAGGGTTTAGGGTTTAGGGTTTAGTGTTTTTGGGTATAGAGTTTTAATGTTTCGGGTTTAGGCTTAGGGTTTAGTGTTTAGGGTTAAAGGTTTAGTGTTTAGGCTTTAGGGTTTAGGGTTTTCAGGGTTTAGGGTTTAGGGTTTAGGTTTAGGTTTAGGTTTAAAGTTAGTTTATTAGGGTTTAGGTTTAAAGGTTTAAGTTTTAAGTTTAGGTTTAGTGTTTAGAGTTTAGGTTTAGGTTTAAGGTTTAGTTTAGTTTAGGTTTAGGGTTTAAGGTTTAGGTTTAGGGTTTAGGTTAGTTAGGGTTTAAGTTTAGGTTTAGGTTTAGGTTTAGGTTATTAGTTTAGGGTTTAAGTTTAGGTTTATATTTAGGGTTTAGTGTTTTATAGGGTTTAAGTTTAAGGTTGTATGTTTAGGGTTTAGGTTTAGGTTTAGTTTTTTTTTTTAAAAAAGTAAACTAGATTATGATTTATATAGTTTATTTTTTGATTATTTTAGTTTATTTTATTTTTAATTTTTATTTAGGTTCATTTTTTATTTTTATTTAGTTTAGTTTATTTATTTTTGGTTAATTTATTTTAGTTTACTTTTTAGGTTTAGGTTTAAGTTTATGTTTATTTTTTTTTATTTAGTTTTATTTGAATTTTATTTTTTTGGTATAGGTTTTATTTTTTATTTTTAGGTTTTGGTTTAGGTTTTTATTTTATTTTTTATGTTTATATTTTAGGTATTTTCTTAGTTTAGGTTTAAGTTTATTTTTAGTTTATTTTATTTTATTTAGTTTAGGTTTAAGTTTAGGTTTATGTTTTATTTTTTTAGCTTGCTTAAATTTAGTTTAGGTTTAGGTTTATTTTATTTTGTTTATTTTAGGTTTAGGTTTTTTTTCAGTTTAGGGTTTTGGTTTTATTTTTTATTTAATTTTATGTTTTATTTTTAAGTTTACATTTTAGGTTTAGGTTTTTATTTTGTTTTTATTTTATTTTATTTTAGGTTTATTTTGTTTTTATTTAACTTTTTTAATTTTAGGTATATTTTATTTTTTTAGTTTAGTTTAGGTTTTTACTTATTTTATTTTAATTTAATTTTTATTTTTTATTTAAAATTTTTTTAGGATTAGATTTAGGTTTAGGTTTAGGTTTTGTTTTAGGTTGAGCTTTTAGTTTAGGTATTTCTTTTATTTTAGTTTTTTTATTTTATTTAGGTTTAGGTTTTTTTATTTTTTTTATTTTTAGATTTTCTTTAGTTTAGGTTTAGGTTTTCAGGGTTTAGGGTTTTGGGTTTTGGGTTTTAGGTTTATAATTTAGGGTTAGTTTAGTGTTTATGGTTTTGGGTTTAAGTTTTGGGTTTGTTTAGGGTTTAGGTTTAGGGTTTAGGGTTTAGGGTTTTAGGGTTTAAGGTTTAGGGTTTAGAGTTCTAGGTTTAGGGTTTAAGGATATATTTAGGGTTTAGTGTTTTGCGTTAGGGCCTTTTTTAATTTTTTTTATTTAAGGTATAGGATTTAGGGTTTTTTAGGGTTTAGGGTTTAGGGTTTAGAGCTTAGTGTTTAGGTCATACGGTTTAGGGTTTGAGGTTTAGGGTTTAGGGTTTTAAGGTTTAGCATTTAGGGTTTAGGGTTTAGGGTTTAGGGACTTTAGGATTTAGGGTTTAATGTTTATGGTTTAGGGTTTATGTTTCAGGTTTGGGGTTCAGGTTTTAGTTTAGGGTTTAGGGTTTTTGGTTTTTTTTAACAGAGAACAAATTTACATTCAACATTTCTTTTTTTCAATTTCATCAACTAAGTAACACACCAAGTTTTGTAAGACATAAGTAATGACATGGATAAAAAATGAGCATGCATAGAGCAAATAAAAAACCCTAGATAACTATAACCATCTCTATTATAAAGATACAATTCCATATGCAGCAGGTTGAATTGGCCGTTCTTTAATTTCTCTAGTTCCCATCAGAACCACCCGGCCTCTCGAGTAGCGGGATCCACCATCATATCCCCGATCACTCCCTCTACCACCACCACAGTTGTAACCTCCGTTGCTCCTCCCACCTCCATAACCACTACTGCTCCAACCACCACCTCCATACCCACAAACACCTCCAGATCCCCCACAACCACTGTGATAATCATCGCCTCCACCGTCGCCTTTACCCCTAGATTTAGACTAAACCTGGTTGACAGTGATGTTCCTGTAGTCAAGGTTCTGCCCATTCTTAGAGTTTAGTTTTAGGTTTAATTTTATTAGGTTTTATTATTTTGGTTTATTTTTTAATTTATTTAGTTACTTTAGGTTTAGTTTTAGGGTTTGGTATTTAGGGTTTAGGGTTTAGGGTTTAGGATTTATTTAAGGTTTTAAGGTTTATGCTTTTTGGGTTTAGGGTTTAGGGTTATGGTTTAGGGTTTAGGGTTTAGGGTTTAGGGTTTAGTGTTTAGTGTTTAGGGTTTAGGGTTTAGGATTTTGGATTTATGGTTTTTTTAATTAAGTAAACCGATAGGTTTATGTTTATTTAGTTTATTTAGTTTTTTTTTTGTTTATTTTAGTTTATTGTATTTTTTATTTGTATTTAGGTTTATTTTTTATTTTTATTTAGTTTAGTTTATTTATTTTTAGCTTAGGTTTCTTATTTTAGATTATTTTCTAAGTTTAGGTTTATTTTTTAGTTGAGTTTTATTTTTATTTTATTTTTAGGTTTAGGTTTTATTTTTTATTTTTAGGTACAGGTTTAGGTTTTTATTTATTTATTTATTTTTTGTTTAGGTTTTATGTTTTTATTTTAAGTTTATTTTTAAGATTGATTTTTTAATTTAGATTTAGTTTTATTTTTAGTTTATTTTATTTTATTTAGTTTAGGTTTAGTTTATTTTAGGATTAAGTCTAAGTTTTATTTTATTTTATTTTAGTTTATTTTAGTTTAGGTTTACGCTTATTTTATTTTATTTATTATTTTTAATTTTAGGTTTAGGATTTTTTTTTAGTTTAGGGTTTGGGTTTTATTTTTATTTAAAAGTTTTATTTTAAGGTTTATTTTTTAGGTTTAAGTTTTTATTTAGTTTTTTTTTTAAATTTTATTTTAGGTTTATTTTATTTTTATTTTAGGTTTAGTTTTTATTTTATTTAGGTTTTTTATTCATAGGTTTATTTTATTTTGTAGTTTAGTTTAGGTTTTTATTTATTTTATTTCAGTTTATTTTTATTTTTTTATTTTATTTTATTTTTAGGTTTAGATTTTGGTTTTAGTTCATGATTTTATTTTCTTTTATTATTTTATTTTATTTAGGTTTAGGTTTTTTTTCTTTATTTTATTTTTTGGTTTTATTTAGTTTAGGATTAGGTTTTTAGGTTTTTAGGGTTTAGGGTTTAGGGTTTAGGGTTTATGGTTTAGGGTTTTAATATTTAGGGTTTTGGGGTTTAGGGCTTAGGGTTAGCGTTTAGGGTTTAGGGTTTAGGGTTTTTAGCATTTAGGGATTAGGGTTTAGGGTTAGCTTAGGGTTTAGGGTTAGTTTAGGGTTTAAGGTTCAAGGTTTAGGCTTTAGGCTTTTGGGTTTTTAGGATTTAGGGTTTAGAGTTAGTTTATGGTTTAGGCTTTAGCATTTTAGGATTTAAGTTTTAGGGTTAGGGTTTACGGTTTATGGTTTAGGGTTTTGGGTTTTAGGTTTTGGGTTTAGTGTTTAGGTTTAGTTTATGGTTTAGGGTTTCGAGTTTTTTAGGGTTTAAAGTTTATGGTTTATGGTTTAGAGTTTAGGGTTTTGGTCTTAGGGTTTAGGGTTTATGGTTTAGGGTTTAGGATTTTAGGGTTTAGGGTTTAGGGTTAATGGTTAGGGTTAGGGTTTAAGGTTTAGGGTTTTTATGGTTTAGGGTTTAGGTTTTCGGTTTAGGGTTCAAGTTTTAGTTTAGGGTTTAGAGTTTTTGGTTTTTTTTACAGAGACTAAATTCAAATCAACATTTCTTCTTTTTGATTTCATCAACCAAGTAACACACCAAGTTTTCTAAGACACTAGCGACGACATACATAAAAAATGAGCACTCATAAGGCAAATCAAAATCGAGATAACTAGTCTCTCTTTAAAAGACAGTTCCATAAGCGATGGATCGGATCATTTATTCTTAGTTCTCTAGTTTCCATGACCACCACGGCCTGAGTAGCGGGATCTACCATCATTATCCTGGATCTCTCCCTCCCATACCACCGTTGTAACCTTCAGCTCTCCCTCCATAATGCTTTCGACCACCATCCATATCCACCCAGATCCCCCCACCATTCACGATAACTTGCGCCTCACTTCACCTTGATCTAGATTGAGCACGGTTGACGTGATGTTCTGTGATCAAGGTTGCTTTCTATTCTTAGGGTTTAAATTTTTCTTTTTAAAGAAATTTGGGGAATTTTATTGCCATAAAGAAAAAGTACAAAGTCTTTAAAGGGGGTAAATCTCTAATCTAGTGCTCAAAAAGCCATAATAAGTCCTTAAGAGATAAACCCCCTAACTATTACAACAATATATGGAAAAAAACAAAAGCAAAACCAATTTAGCAACAACAACATATCCATGTGTGCAACGGCAACATCCACTAGGTCCTTTGATTGCAAGATCCACGCAAGATTCTCCAAACCTATAGAAGAAATCAACATACTATTGAAAGGATCAAAAATTAAGCAAGCATAAAGAGTATGAGCAAAGAAAAGGAGCAAAGTAAAAAACGGCTCAGGCTTAGTTACAATCATCTTAAGGAGCAACACTATATGTAATCATCCAAACATCTTAAGAAGGGTTACAACTACACATAGTGCTGCCAGCCAAAAGAAGATAGAGGGGGAAATATCGAGGCCATCATTGTCAGCATACCTCTTGTAGCCCATCATCCCAAGTTCGTCATCCTACAAGGATGCAAACTCCTCCAAGAAGCAGACATAATAGCCAACCACAAAGCCACCAAACAAATAAGCCTAATAAGATAGAAGATCAACCAACCATCAAAGACAGCAGCAGTACAGTAGGAACACCACCAAAGAAGAATAACAACATCGAAGGGAGCAAGCATAATGACCTTAACAACACAAACCAGAAAAAACCAAGACCAATAAGAAAAAACACAAGAGCTCATATCCTCCACTATAAGCAGAATGCGACAACATCACCTAAACTAGAAAAGGAAGCGGCAATAAGAGAGGAGAACCAAAGCGGTGAGTAGGCATGTCACTAATAGCAAGAAAGAAAGGCAAAAATAGCCCCCTCCCCATCCAACTAACCCAACCAGCTTCTAGCCAGCCAAATACAATAGTAGAAAATCCAAATCAGTGAAAAGACCAACAACATCCATCATGCCAAAACAACCCAAGACAATTAGGAAAAGGGTTGAAGAAAACAGCAGCATCCACCAAACCCAGCCAAAGTAGCATAAATTATGATTCTGGTGAGATAAATAGCCAACCAAAATCAAATTGAAGTGAAGATAATAAGACAGACTAAAAACCATCCATCAGGAGCAATAGTAATACAATAGGAACACCACCAAAGCAGATAGCAAAAGGAGGAGAAATATTAATGAGTGTAAACATCATAATCACAGCCAAGTTAGGCACCAATACACCAAACTATGCCACCAGACCCTAAAGAAAAACAACAGCCACTAAATAGCCATCAACCAGCAAACTCAAAATAACAACAAAAATAAACGCAGCTATAACCAAAAGAGACAAACCTAAACTAACAAAACTGACCCTCAAAACCCAATCCACAAAAAAGAAGAAATAACAGTCAACAAATAACCTCCACCTTGCCAAATCCAATCCAAAATTAGACCACTAACAACCCCTCTGATTTTCCACCAACAAAAGTGGAGAAACCAGCCAACACAGCCAGCCCACCTAGCCAGCCAACAAGGCCACCCAGGCAACCACAATAGCAGTAAAAAATCTAACTCAGTTAAGGAGGCAACAAGCCTAGAAATATGGCAAACCCCATATAAAAAGTAACAGGAAAAGCCACCACCCAAATGAAGGTCACCAAAACCAACCAAGCAATAATAATCACCCAGCCAAGCAAACAGCAGCCACTTGGATGAAAAGACAAAAATAACCCAGGTAGAAAAATTGGAACCACCAGGTAGTGACCACTAGGCCAATCCAAAGCAAGAGCTCAAAAATAAAACCTAGCATAGGCCCAAGAATGAAAATAAGCTAATGGTCATAACCCAAAGAGGGTTTAAGAATGTGGAACCAAAAGAAATGGCTCATCAAAAACTAACTAATAAAACCAATCCAAGAAAATTATAATATGTGATAAGGTAATCTAGTGTTGTCCAGATTGACCAAACCCCTTAATAGTTTAGGCAAATTTTGATTATCAAAAAAAGAGAAATTAATTAATTTGGCACCTAAAATAGCCAAGACATTACCTTCAGGAAATGAGAAATTTTATAACAAACTTGAGAAAGAAGATTTTTAGTATGATTGAGAAGATAAAATAAATCATCATTTCCTATTCTATTAGAGTTTAGCATGTCAAGAACCAAGAGCAAATCAAGTTCAATTTGGATGTTGAGGAAACCATTATTCAAACAAATTTCAATAGATTTATTAACAAGCATAAGCTCAGCATAGATAACAGAGCAAGCTTTGAGAGGATACGCAAAAGCACAAATGATAATACTGTTAGAATCCCTAAGAATACCACCATAGCCATATTTATTGGAAGCAATAGAACCATCGGTATTAGCTTTAATCAAATTTTCTTTGGGTTTGATCCAATGGATAATCCTAGCTCTTTTTATAAGAGTCAACATCAGGCAGAATGACACCCAATTTTTTAGCCACAAATTTATAGCCTCTAAAATAAATGTTACTAATAAGATTGGCATTAAACAGAGCATGAATTTTTTCTTTGGTTCTAGCTAAGATCCTTTTAAGTTTCATAGGAATACAATGATATTTTGCATCATTTCTGTCCATCCAGATGAACTAGATAAGGGTAATAACAACTAGAACTTTGATATGACCTTTTATAATTTTTTGGAAACAAACTTCAAGAAGTTGATATATGGAAAGAGAGCCATGAAAGTAGTTGGAATTAAATAAATCATCATACCATAACCATAATTTAGAAGCAATAGAACCATTGACAAAAACATTATTAACAATTTCAATATAAAAGAAACAATAGAACTTTGAAGGCAAATAAAACCTTTATTCTAGAGCAAAGAGTCCACAGGAATAAAGTTATTTAAAATACTCCAAGCTAAAACTGAATAAGAAATGGGAATTATATTGTTCTAAAGTTTAATAAAAACATTAGAGGAGTTTTGCTTATCTCTAATAATAGTCCAAACCTCTTTAAGATCAAAATAACCATTGTAAGAAAGCTTAAAGAGAATTTGGTCAGGTTTGTTAGAGAAAATACGGATATTTCTAAAGTTATCTAAATGAGAAATAGGGATATAATTCTTAATTTTGTTCTCATTCCAAGTGTTATTATGCCAGAAAGAGTTAGCTTTGATAGCTACAGTAGAGTGGGTAGATAAAAGGAAGTCAATTGAACCATTGCCAATCCAATTCTCTTGCCAAAAGAAAGAAGAACTTGAATGAATACCCCAAGATATTAATGTTTCAGCAACCCATTTAATGGAACAAAGCCTTTTCCAAATGGGAGAGTCACCAACTTTATAACCACATATAAGAGGGTGTTTACCTTGGAAATATTTTTTTATCATAAGATTAGCCCAAAGGCTATCATTCTTTCTAAAATTTCACCAGAGCTTATGAGAGATGGTAGTAATAGCTTCACGAATCAGTTTACAACCGTGACCTCCTTCACCCAAGGGACCACAACATTTATGCCAGGAAGTCCAATGCATTCTTTTAGTAGAATTATTGGATCCCCAAAAAAATTTATTAAGTATGCCCTCAATTCTAACAAGAGTAACATTAGTGAGGATAATAGTTTGAATCAAATAAAGAGGCATTAAATTGAGAGTGATTTTAAGAATAGTGACCCTACCACCAAAGTAAAGTAAATGAAATTCCCAAATAAAAATTTTATTTAAATTTTTTTGAATTAACTCATCAGAAAGATGGGATCGTTTTGGACCTTTAAAAAGAGGAGCACTCATGTACCTAAGAGGAAGGTGTCGATGTTTAAAGTTAGTGATATGAAGGATTTGATTAATTTTATTATTGGAGATGCTTGAAGTAGTAGTAAAATAGCTTTAATTATCATTGATAGATAGACTACTTTCTGTACCAAATTTTTCTAAAAAAAATCTTGAGATTCTTCATATGATGAATAGAAGCATTGCAGAAAATAATGAAATCATCTACAAAGATTAAATGAGAAACATGAAGACCACCAAGAGTTCTATAATACATACTAGGATTGTTTAAGAATAGATCATTGATGCTCTTAGATAAGTATGCAATAACAATAATAAATAAGGAAAGAGATAGAGGATCCCCTAGTCTTAGGCCATGGGAAGATGGAAAGAAGCCCAAGGCTTTCCCGTTAAGAAAATAGAAAACCAAGCATTATAAATACAATTTTTAATAAGAAAAATAAATTTATTAGAAAACTTAAATAAATTCACAATATGGATAAGGAAATCCAAAGTGATATTAGCAAAAGCTTTGGTAATATCTAATTTGAACAGAATGTTGCAACCTCTAGTCTTAGCATCTAAATCATGACTTAATTCGTGAGCAAGTAGAATATTATTAGAAATAGATCTACATATAACAAAACTAGTTTGGTTTAGATAGATAATCCTATGAAGTAAAGGACTGAGCCTATTAGTTAGAATTTTGAAAATAACTTATTGAAGAAGGTGCACAGACTAATAGGCCTAAAATCACTCCAATAGTCTGGATTATCTTTCTTAGGTATGAGAACAACAGAAGTGGTAGAAAAATATCTAGGTAAAGGATTACCATTAAAAAATTCAACCACATCCTCAACCAAATCATTTTTGATAATAGACCAGAATTTTTGAAAAAATTGTGTAGTGAAACCCTCTGGACCAGTAGCAGAATCTACGTTCATGCTATTAAAAACTTTCAAAATTTCCTCTTCATTAAGTGCAATAGTAAGCAATTCATTATCATTATTGGATATAATAGAAAGAATCAAGTGTGATTTAGAAATAGCTACATAAGAGCAACTCTTATTAGGCATATTTCTAAAGTAATTAATGGTCGAATCCTTAATATCATTATTCTTTGTAATCCATTTGCCATTATCATCTTTAATTTTTTGAATATTATTTAAAGCTCTCTTTTTATTAACTATAGCATGGAAATATCTAGTATTTCTGTCACCATCTACAATATATTTGCTAGCAACTTTTAGCACTAATAAGTCTATTTCATATTTTGATAATTAACAAGTTTATCTTTCACCTCAGTCAAGTCCTTAATCTTAGTAGGATCAGACATAAGAGAGACTTCAAGATATGAAAATAATTTTTCCATTTGTTCGATATTAGCAAAAAGATTTTTAAAATAATGCTTCTTCCATAAACCCAGATTTTGTTTAAGTCTTTTAAGTTTAAATGACAATCTATTCATCCCCATATTCAAATTGACAAGATGTAAGGGAGCTTTCCAATTTTTAGCCACAACATTAAGGAAATCAATATGCTAAATTGCCATGTTCTGAAATCTAAAATGAGAGAAATTTTTTATTCTATTAGAGTTATCTTTAATAGAAACCAAAAGAGGATCATGATCCGATAAGGTTCTACTTAAATGATCGACAGAAGTAATAGGCCATTGAGTAATCCAATGAGTATTAAAAAGAATCTGGTCCAACCTTTGCCAAAGTCTAGAGTTTTACCAAGTAAAATTTGAACCCTTAAAGCCAATATTAATCAAATTGTAATCAAGGACCATATTGGAAAATTCTTCCATGGAATGAATATTAGGAGATCAACCACTGCTTCGTTTAGAAGAGAATAAAATAGTGTTGAAATCCCCATGAACAAACCAAGGTATATTGACAAAGGTACAAAAATTCTTTAAATTTTCCCTGAAAGAAAATTTCTACCATATCTATTACAAGATGCATAGTCAAAAGATCCCAAATCACAGTAGTCACCATAAGATATTTGAGCATTGACAACTTGTTGAAAATCATCAAGAATAGAAACCTCCACAAAATTATTTCAAAAACACCAAATTTTATTACTAACATTAGAGAAAATTTTATTGAAACCGATCATTCTAGCAACATGGTTAATTTTGTTTGCATGAATAAGAGGCTCCAAAACAATAAGTAAAGAAATATTATGAATGACAAAGGTTTCTAATACTATGATAAGGTATAGATCCCTCTAACATTCCAAAAAAATAAATTAAACATAAGGAAATAAAAAAGGGGTTAAGAAAAGGTTAATTAAGAGAGGAGAGGGAGGTTGTAGTAGATCTAGTGTTTTTGGACAATTTGGTAGGGATGTTTCTAACATTTTTTTCTTTTTAGCATGATAAGTTTGGAAACCATTTCCTTTTCACATAGAATCATCATCCGTGAATGATTTAGCAATGTTAGTCACAGATTTAAGGGAAGTCTCTTATATAGAAGTGAGTTCTCCTTCTTCCAAGTTATTAGAATTTATTAAAGGAAAATGAGCATAGGGTATAGCTAGTGAGGGGGTAGAAACAAATTTATTAAGAAGGCAAGTGTGAACATCCATCCCATCTTCTTCAATACCCAAATTATTTGACAAAACTAAATATTTTTGAGAATTTAAATCATCTTGAACTAAAGTAAAGTCAAAATTTTCAAACTGAATATCATGAGAAACCAAAGCCATATTCTCCATCGAATTTGAATGATGCATAAAGTTAATATCCTCATTAATATTTTCAATTAAAGCATCATTTTCATCAAACAAAATCGATAAGGATGTTAGGATAGACTTAGAGCAAAAAGAATTGTCGTCCAAAAGTTTAGAGAAATTATTATTTTCCACATTAGAAACCTTCAATTGCATAAAAGAAATAATAGGTAAAATAGCCTTATTAGGAACATTCAATGAATCATTTTTTTTCTAAATAAACTTTTTTATATTTAACACTGGTCGACCTAAGGTTTGTAACAATAGTTTCCCTAATAGGAATTTTCTTTTTTCGGTGAGGATGCAGAGTGAAACATTTAGAATTATCATGCCTGTGGATTTTACAATGAGAACAAAATGCAGGGAAATTTTTAAAATCAACTTTCTGCATATAAATATAATTTTTAGATCCGAACCAGATTTCTTTGGGGTATTTCTTGGTAATGTCAAATTCAATAAGGATTCTAGCAGAAAAGGTCAAGCTTTTGTAGCTATTTCCTGATTAATTTATAATGGCCAACCAAATAAAGTACCCACAACAAAAAGGAATTAATTATTAATGAAATGAATTCGAATATTGGGGAGAGAAATCCAAACCATAACGATTGGGGATTCTTCCCTAATATCAAATAGTGGAGTTCATTTTAGCAACCTCAGTTGGAAACTGAAAACAAAATAAGAACAATGAACAAAAACACATGAGTAATCCAAATCATTTGTTAACTGAGTCAAAATGTGGCCAGGATCAATTAAACCAATCCTAAAAGCACCTAAGAGTTTCAGACTATGAAAAAAAGAGTGAATGTTTTCTAGATTTGGCCTATGAAGAGTAAACTTTCCTATCGAAGTGAATTCAAATGTCTTAGTAAGCTTTTCCATAATTAGATCAGAGCACATAACTGTAGACATGCCTCGAAAAGAAGTCAAAATAAGTTCCAGGGACTCACCTGAATAGCTATCCTTACCAGAAAGGATGTCTTTGAATGATTTCAAAGTAGCCAAAGCCAAGGTAGTTGATGCCCAAATAGGATCCATTGCATCCATCAGTTTCCCCCATGGAATCATCAGGGAAGATGCCTAGCCACGGCATCACTCCAAGTAAAACATGAAAGTGGCCAGCGACCATCGATTCTAGAAGGAATCCAGTGAGAATCATGCCAAATAGCCATCAAGCATCGACCAGAAAGCCAAAAATGAGAGGGGAAAAGGGGAATCGCTAGAGCACGAGGTCGAGGGCTCAGCAGGTGCGTTTGGTGATGTGTATAAAGGGCAAGGACGTAGTCAATGCGAGCTGATGACTAACTCTTACTAAGAACTTAGGTTTAGGTTAAGATTTATTAGGTTTTAGGGTTTAGGTTTATCTTTTAATTTATTTAGTTACTTTAAGTTTAGGTTTAGGGTTTAGGGTTTAGGGTTTGAGGGTTATATTTTTTTTAGGTTTAGGTGTGTAGGTTTTAGGGTTTAGAGTTTAAGGTTTTACAATTTATGCCTTTAGTGTTTAGGGTTTAGGATTAAAGTTTAGGATTTAGGGTTTAGTGTTTAGGGTTTAGAGATTAGGGTTTAGAGACTTTTAAGGTTTACGGTTTAGGGTTTAGGGTTGTAAGTTTTGGGTTTAGGTTCTATGGTTAGTTTTTGGGTTCATGATTTATGGTTTAGGGTTTAGGATTTATGGTTGAGGGTTTTTTTAAATTAAGTATACCGGTAGGTTTAGGTTTATTTAGCTTACTTAGTTTATTTTTTATTCATTTTAATTTATTTTATTTTTTATTTTTATTTAGGTTTATTTTGTATTTTTATTTTGTTCTGTTTATTTATTTTTTGTTTATTTATTTTAGTTTAGGTTTTTGATTTTTTTTTATGTTTTAGGTTTAGGTTTATGTTTAGGTTAAATAAGCAAGGGTTCCCACATTATGGATGAATGCGGGCAAAGAAGTTAGTCCATGAAACTAGAATTAGGTTAGGATCTTGGATTATAGGTACTCTTACAGGTAAATTAATGAAATTAATAGATATTATGGTTCATAGAAAAATAAATATTTTATGTGTTCAAGAAACTAAATGGGTTGGGGAGAAGGCTAAGGAGATTGATAGTTTAGGTTTTATACTTTGGTATTCAGGTAGAAGTCGAACTAGAAATGGTTAGGTGTGATTATAGATAAAAGTTTGAAGGATAATGATATAAATATTAATAGATGTGGAGATAGAATTATAACTTTAAAGATTATTATTGATACTAAGATTATCAATGTTATAAGTGTTGATGTTCCGCAAGTAGGTTTGGATGTAAGCTCAAAAGAAAATTTTTGGAATGAATTAAAGGGATTAATATAAAAGATACCTCTTGAAGAAAAAGTATTTATTGGAGGAGATTTAAATGGACATGTATGTAGAGTGGTAGAAGACTTTAAAAGTGTTCATGGTGGTTATGGATTTGGAGTGACTAATGAAGAAGGTAAGACTATATTAGATTTTTCCTTAGCTTATGAGTTTGTAGTTGCTAATACTTTATTTAAGAAAAGAGATGAGCATATTATTACTTATAAAAATGGATCTAGTAAAACACAAATTGATTATTTTCTAATAAGAAAAATAGATCGTTTAGATTGTAAAGATTGTAAGATCATTCCAAGTGAAAGTTTAAGTACCCAACATCGATTGTTCGTTCTAGATTTTAAGATGAAAGATTGTATGAGGAAAAATAAATCAAATTATTATCCTAGGATTAGATGGGGACACTTAAAGAACACAAATAAAAATATTTTTAAGAGCAAGCTACAAGAGCTTAGAATTTGGGATGTTCATAAAGAAGCTAATGTTATGTGGGAAAAAGTAGCAAGTGAAATTAAGCAAGTTGCTAAAACTGTACTTGGAGAATCAAAAGGAAAAGCTTCTTTTAATAAAAATAGTTGGTGGTGGAGTCAGAGTGTGCAAGAAAAGATAAGAAATAAGAAGCATTATTATAAAACTTGGTTTAAATGTAAAAACTTAGAGAATTGGGAAAGATATAAAGTGGCCTGTATAGATTCTAAGAAAGCAATATATGATGCAAAAAATTTGAATTTCGTACAATAGATTAGATACCAAAAAAGGTGAAAGATGTATGTATAAGTTAGCCAACCAAAGAGATAGGAGAAGTAAAGACCTAGATCAAGTGAGGTGTATTAAGGATAGAAATAATAAAGTGCTTTTCTTAGAAAAGGATATTGAAAATAGGTGGATGAGATATTTTGATAAACTTTTCATTGAAGGATCTGAATGTATGATTGATTTTAAAAACAATAATACCCTAAATAAAAATAAAAAATTTTATTTTTATCATCGTATTAGTAAATTTGAAGTTAGAGAAGCTTTAAAGAAAATGAAATGTTAAAAAGTAGTAGGACTTGATAATATTCCAATCGAAGTGTGGAAATGTTTAGGAGATCAAGGGATTTCTTGGCTTATAAATCTTTTTAATGTTATTTTAAAGACTAAAAAGATGTGAGATGAGTGGAGAAAGAGTTTGTTGGTTCCTATATTTAAGAATAAAGTTGATGCACAAGAGTTTACAAATTATTGAGGAATTAAGTTATTATGTCATACATTAAAATTATAGGAGAGAGTAATTGAGCATAGGTTATGATGTGATATGAAAGTTTCTCACAATCAGTTTGGTTTCATGCCAAGTAGATCTACTATGGATGCTATACATTTGTTAAGAGGTTTGATGGAGAAGTATATCGAAAGTAAGGAGGATTTACATATGATATTTATTGATTTAGAGATAGCTTATGATAAAGTTTCAAGAGATGTTCTTTGGAGAGTTTTAGAACAGAAAGGAGTTAATATTGGTTATATTCAAGTCATTAAGGATATGTATACTAGAGCTGTTACTTGTGTCCAAACATAAGGAGGATTGACAAAATATTTTTCCATTTCAATTGGATTACATCGAGGATCAGCTTTAAGCCCTTATTTTTTTTACTTTAGTTATGGATGTTCTTACTAGGCATTTACAGGAGCATGTACCTTGGTGTAAGCTTTTTGCTGATGACATTCTTCTTGTTGATAAGACTAGGGAGGGAGTCCAAGAGAAACTTGAATTATGGAGGTCAACATTAGAGTCTAAAGGTTTTCATTTAAGTAGATCTAAAATTGAATATATGGAGTGTAATTTTAGTTGTAGAAGTTCTAGTGGTAGTGTTGTGACATTAGGTGAACAAGTCATTAATAAGAGTGAGTTTATCGTGATATTTAGGCTCTATTATTTACAATGATGGTGAAATAGATGGAGATGTTATTAGTAGAATTCAAGTTGGATGGTTGAAGTGGAGGAATGCATCTGGCCTGTTGTGTGATTGAAAAGTTCCACTTAAACTTAAGGGAAAATTTTATAAGATGGTGGTAAGACCTGCAATGACTTATGGTGCAAAATGTTATCCAATAAAAGAGAAGCATAAGACTAAGTTAAGTGTTACAGAGGTGAGGATGCTCGGGTGGATGAGTGGCTTTACTCTTAAAGATAAAATTTGAAATGAGTATGTTCGAGAAAAAGTAAGAGTAGCTCTTGTGGTAGATAAGATTAGAGAGAGTCACCTTAGATGATTTGGCCACATAAAGCGTCAGCCGTCCGATGACCCGGTTAGGAGAGTAGATGCATTAGATTTGCCTTATGTTAAGAAAGGTAGAGGTAGGCCTAAAAGACTTGGTTAAGATGTATAAAAAATGACCTTAGTATACTTGAATTAAATGAGAATTTGACATATAATAGGACACAATGGAGATGAAGGATTCATGCAGCCAACCCCACTTAGTGGGATAAAGGCTTCTTGTTGTTGTTGTTGTTGTTATAGGTTTATGTTTATGTTTATTTTTTAGTTGAGTTTTATTTTTATTTTAATTTTTAGCTTAAATTTTGCATTTTTATAGTTTAGTATTTAGGGCTTAGGATTTAGGGTTTAGGGTTTAGGGTTTAGGGTTTAGGGTTTTAGAGATTAGGATTTTAGGGTTTAGGTTTTAGGATTTGGGTTTTAGGTTTTGGTTTTAGTGTTGTGCTTTAGAATTAGGTCATGGTTTTATGGTAGCTTAGGTTTAGGGTAGGGTTTAGGGTTTAGGGTTTGGGTTTAGGGTTGGGTTTAGGTTGTGGTTTAGGTCATGGCTCATTGTTATTTAGGGTATGGCCTAGGGTTTTAGGTCAGGGGTAGGTTAGGGTTTTAAATTTTAGGGTTTAGGGCCTAGGGTTTAGGTTTAGGTGGAGGGTTTGTTAGGCTCATTTTTTTAAATTAATTAAACCGACCTTAGATTTTAAATTTATTTATTTATTTATTTTATTTTATTTATTTAGGTTTATTTTAGTTTAGGTTTATGTTTATTTAAGTTTAGTTTTATTATTTATTTTATTTTTTGGTTTAGTTTATTTTATTAATTTAGGTTCTTATTTTTATTTTAGTTATTTTAAGTTTATTTTGATTTTATTTTTTAGTTTATTTAAGTTTATTTTAGTTTATTTTATTTATTTGGTTTAGGGTTTTATTTATTTTAGGTTTAGGTTTAGGTTTATTTATTTTAGTTTAGTTTAAGTTTAGTTTAGGTTTATTTTATTTTGTTTATTTTGTTTTAGGTTTTAATTTTATTTATTTTTAGGTTTTTTATTTAGTTTTATTTTATTTAAATTTAGTTTATTTAATTTTTATTTTCATTTAGTTTTATTCTATTTAGGTTTTATTTTTTTAGGTTTATTTTATTTTAGTTTAGTTTAGGTTTTAATTATTTTATTTTAATTTAGTTTTTATTTTTTTATTTTTTTAGGTTTAGGTTTAGGTTTAAGTTTAGTTCTAGTTTTTATTTTATTTAGGCTTAGGTTTTATATTTTTATATTTTATTTTAGTTTATGTTTAGGTTTTTTTTCTTCCAGTTTTTTGCTAGAGTTTGGTTGGGGTTAGGTTTAGGGTTTGTGGTTTAGGGTTGTACATTTTAGGGTTTAGGGTTATGTTATTATTATTATTATTATTATTATTATTTTTAGGGTTAAGGGTTTATGGTTTAGCTTTTAGGTTTAGGATTTAGGTTTTAGTTTTGGGTTTAGCATTTTTGTTTTTTTAACAGAGAACAAATTCATATTCAACAATTCTTCTTTTCGATTTCAACAACCAAGTAACACACCAGGTTTTCTAAGACACAAGTGATGACATCGATTAAGAATGAGCATGCTTAAAGCAAATCAAAAACTGTAGATAACTAGAACAATCTCTTCTGTAAAGATAGTTCCATAAGCAGCAGATCGGATCGACTGTTCTTCAATTTCTCCAGTTCCCATTAGAACCACCCCAGGCCTCTCGAGTAGCGGGATCCAACATCATATCCCCGATCACTCCCTCCACCACCACCATGATTGTAACCTCCATCGCTCCTCCTGCCTCCATAACCACCACTGCTCTGACCACCATCTCCATATCCACCAGCACCTACATATCCCCCACCGCCATTACGATAACTACCGCCTCCGCCTTCGCATCCACCGCCTTCTGCACATTCTTATGGTTTAAGTTTAGGTTTAGGTTTATTAGGTTATAGGGTTTAGGTTAATTTTTTAATTTATTTAGTTACTTTAGGTTTAGGTTTAGGGTTTTGGGTTTATGTGTAGGTTTAGGGTTTAGGGTTTAGGGTTTATGGTTTTTGTTTATGCTTTACATTTTAGGGTTTAGGTTAGAGTTTAGGGCATGAGTTTAGGTTTAGGTTTTAGTGTTAGGGTTTAGGATTTAGGTTTAGGGTTTTAGGTTTAGGTTTAAGTTGTGGTTTAGAGAGTTTAGGTTATTTTTGGGGCTCTTAATGTTTACGCTTAGTGTTAGGTTTAGATTTAGGATTTAGGGTTTAGGTTTTTTAAAAAAATCAAATTGTTAGGTTTATTTTAATAACCTGTAGGTTTAGGGTTTTAGGGTTTATTTGTGGTTTAGGGTTTAGGGTTAGGGTTTAGGTTTTAGGGTCCAGGAGTTTGTGGTATTTTAGGTTTTAGGGTAGGTTTAGTGTTGTAGGTTTAATGGTTTAGGGTTTAGGGTTTGTTTTAGGTTTTAAGGTTTAGTCTTAAGGATTTTTTTTAGGGTTTAGTGTTTAGGGTTTACGATTTAAGTTTTATGTTTAGTGTTTAGGGTTTTTATTATTTTTTTATTTTTTAAATAAAGAACAAATACAGATTCAAGATTTCTTCTTTTCAATTTCATCAACCTAGTAACACACCAAGTTTTCTAAGACACAAGTGATGACATAGATAAGAAATGACCATACATAAAGCAAATCAAGAACCTTAGTTAACTAGAATAGTCTCTATCTTAAAGACACAGTCCATATGTAGCATATCAAATCGAGCGTTCTTCAGTTTCTCCAATACCCATCAGAATGACCATAGCCTCTCGAGTAGCGAGATCCACCATCATATCCCTGATCTCTCCCTCCACCACCACCAAGGCTGTAACCTTCATCGCTCCTCCCACCTCCATAATCACCACTACTCCGACCACCACCTCCATATCCACCCATCACCTCCAGATCCCGCACCAGCACTACAATAACCACCGCCTCTACCTTTGCCTCCACTACCAAATCTAGACTGAGCCTGCTTGACGGTGATGTTCCTGCCATCAAGGTTCTACCCATTCTTGGGGCTTAGGTTTAGGTTTAAGTTTATTAGGTTTTATAATTTAGGTTTATTTTTTAATTTATTTAGTGACTTTATCTTTAACCTTAAGGTTTGGGGTTTAGGGTTTAGGGTTACAGTTTAAAGTTTATGGTTTAGGGTTTAGGATTTAGGGTTTACTGTTAGGGTTTATTGAAGGGTTTATTTTTTTACCATTTAGGGTTTAGGGTTTTAGTTTAGGGTTTAGGGTTTAGGGTTTATGGTTTAGGGTTTTTAAGGATTTATGGTTTAGTGTTTAGGGTTAAGGGTTTAGGGTTGTAGTTTTAGGGTTTATGGTTTAGGGTTTAAAGTTTAGGATTTATAATTTAGGGTTTAGGGTGTAGTGTTTAGGGTTTTTATTAAAACAAATTAAGTAAACTGGTAGGTTTACATTTATTTAGTTTATTTATTTCAGTTTATTTTATTTTTTTATTTATTTAGGCTTATTTTTTAATTTTATTTAATTTAGTTTATTTATTTTAGGTTTATTTATTTTAGTTCAGGTTTTTTATTTTAGTTTATTTTTTAGGTTTATGTTTAGGTTTAGGTTTAGGTTTATTTTGTAGTTTAGTTTTATTTTATTTTAATTTTTTTAGGTTTGCATTTATTTTTTTTATTTCATAAATTTAGGTTTTTTATCTATTTGGTTTAAGTTTGTATTTTAGATTTATTTTATTTTTTTGTTTAAGTTTAGGTTTATTTTTTACTTCATTTTATCTTATTTAGTTTAGGGTTTAGAAGGTTTTATTTATTTTACTTTACTTTTTTTAGGTTTAGGTTATTTATTTTATTTTGTTATTTTAGTTTTTTTTTTTAGTTTAGTGTAGTTTTATTTTTTTATTTCTTTTAGGTTTTATTTTAGTTTAGGTTTTATTTTATTTTATTTTATATAATTTGGTTTAAGTTATTTATTTTATTTTAGGTTATTTATTTTATTTAGGTTTTAGGTTTGAGGTTTTAGGGTTTTTAGGTTTAGGGTCAGGAGGTTTATGGTTTAGGGTTAGTTTGGTTTAGGGTTAGGGTTTTTAATTATTTAGTTTTTACTTTTTAATTAAGCAAACCCGGTTGGGGTATATTTAATTTATTTAGTTGATTTCTTTATTATTTTAGTTTATTTTATTTTTTTACTTTTATTTAAGTTTATCTTTACTTTTATTTAGATTAGTTTATATATTTTATGTTTATTTATTTTAGTGTAGATTTTTTATTTTAGTTTATTTTTTAGGGTTAGGTTTAGGTTTAGGCTTATTTTTAGTTTACTTTATTTTTATTTTGTTTTTTAGGTTTAGGTTTTATTTTATTTTAGGTTTAGGTTTAGGTTTTTATTTTATTTTCTTAGTTTTAGGTTTTATATTTTTAGGTTTATATATAAGTATTATTTTTTAATTTAGGTTTAGGTTTATTTTTAGTCTATTTTATTTTAATTAGTTTATGTTTAGGTTTAGGTTTAGTTTAATTTAGCTTTAGGATTACGTTTTATTTATTTAATTTTAGTTTAGGTTTAGGTTTATTTTATTTTTTATTTTAGGTTTAGGTTTTTCTTTTAGTTTATGGTTTAGATTTTATTTTTTATTTATTTAGGTTTTATTTTTAGGTCTATTTTTTATCTTTATATTTTTACTTAGTTTTAATATTACTTTATTTTAAGTTTATTATATTTTTATTTTATGTTTATTTCTTCTTTTATTTAGGCTTTTTATTCATTTTTAGTTAAGTTTAGGTTTTTATTTATTTTTATTTTAATTTTTCTTAGGTTTAAGTTTAGGTTTAGGTTTTAGTTTATGTTTTTATTTTATCTTTTTTTTTATTTTATTTTGTTTTAGATTTTTTTATTTTTTAGGTTTTATTTAATTTAGGTTTAGGTTTTGAGGGTTTAGGGTTTAGGGTTTAGGGTTTAGGGTTAGTTTAGGGTTTAGGGTTTAGGGTTTGAGGTTTAGGGTTTAGGGTTTAGGGTTTAGGATTTAGTGTTTATGGTTTAGGGTTTAGGATTTACGGTTTAGAGTTTTAGGGTTTAGGGATTAATGTTTAGGGTTTAGGGTTTAGGGTTTAGGTTAGCGTTTAGGTTTTAGGTTTAGGGCTCAGGTTTTAGTTTAGGGTTTAGGGTTTTTGGATTTATTTTTAATAGAGAACAAATTTATATTCAACATTTTTTCTTTTTTATTTCATCAACCAAGTAGCACACCAAGTTTTCTAAGACATAAGTGACATCATAGATAAAAAATGAGAATGCATATTCACCAACACCTCCAGATCCCCCACCACATCTCCTCCTACCTCCATAAGCACCACTGCCCCGACCACCATCTCCATATCCACCAGCACCTTCAGATTACCCACCACCATTGCGTAATCGCCAACTCCACCTTCGCCTCCACCATCAGATCTAGACTTAGCTTGGTTGACGGTGATGTTCATGTCGTCAAGGTTCTACCCATTCTTAGGGTTTAGATTTATTTTTTATTTTATTTAGATACTTAAAGTTTATGTTTAGGGTTTGGGGTTTAGGGTTTAGGGTTGTTGGTTTAGAGTTTAGTGTTTAGCATTTAGGATTTAGGATTTAGGGTTTAAGGTTTTTTTTCAATTAAGTAAACCAGTAGGTTTTGGTTTATTTAGCATATTTAGTATATTTTTTATTTATTTTAGTTTACTTTATTTCTTATTTTTATTTAGGTTTATTTTTTTATTTAGTTTAGTTTATTTATTTTAGGTTTATTTATTTTATTTTAGGTTTTCTATTTTAGTTAATTTTTTAGGTTTAGGTTTAGGTTTATTTTTTAGTTTAGTTTTATTTTTATTATATTTTTTAAGTTTAGGTTTTATTTTTCATTTTTAGGTACAGCTTTAGGTTTTATTTTATTTTATTTTTTTGGTTTAGGTTTTAGGTTTTGATTTTAGGTTTATTTTTAGGTTTTATTTTTTAGTTTAGGTTTAGGTTTATTTTTAGTTCAATCTATTATATTTAATTTAGGCTTATGTTTAGGTTTAGTTTATTTTAGGTTTAGGTTTAGGTTCTATTTATTTTAGTTTAGTTTAATTTAGGTTTAGGTTTATTTTATTTTGTTTATTTTATTTTTATTTTAGGTTTAAGTTTTTTTTAGTTTAGGGTTTAGGTTTTATTTTACATTTATTTTTTGGTATATTTTTTAGGTTTAGGTTTTTATTAAGTTTTTATTCTAGTTTATTTTTCATTTATTTTATTTTTATTTTACATTTTAATTTTATGTTATTTAGGCTTTTAATTCTTAGGTTTATTTTTTTTAGTTTAGTTTAGGTTTTATTTATTTTATTTTAGTTTATTTTTATTTTTTATTTTATTTTGTTTTTAGGTTTAGGTTTAGGTTTTAGTTTAGGTTTTTTATTTATTTATTTTATTTATGTTTAGGTTTATTTATTTATTTTATTTTTTAGTTTTATTTTGTTCAAGTTTATGTTTTTAGCTTTTTAGGGTTTAGGTCACGCTTTGTGGGTTTAATCTTGTGGCTTTTAGCTTTTAGGGTTTAGGGTTTTAAGCTTTTGTGTTGTGGGTTTAAGGTTGATTGATTAGGAATCAATGAGCTTTAGGTTTGTGGCTCAGGTATGGTTTAGCTTTAGCTTCAGGGTTTTCACTTTGCCTAAGGTTTTTGGTTTGGTTTTGGGTTTAGGACTTGTGGTTTAGGGTTAGTTGTGAGTTTAGGCCTATGGTTTTAGGTTTAGGGTCAGGGCCATAGTTTAGGGTTTGAGGTTTAGGGTTTAACCTGATGGTCTTGGTTTGGTTATGATTTAGGGTTGAAGGTTTAAGGTTGTAGGTTTAGGGTTTAGAGTTTAAAAAAAATTAAGTAGACTGGTAGATTTAAGTTTATTTAGTTTATTTAGTTTATTTTTTATTTATTTTAGATTATTTTTTTTTACTTTTAGTTAGGTTTATTTTTATTTTTATTTAGTTTAGTTTTATTTTATCTTTTAGTTTCATTTATTTAGATTTTTTAGGTTTATGTTTATTTTAGTTTAGCTTTAGTTTTTATTTTATTTTTGAGGTTTATGCTTTATTTTTTCTTTTTAGGTTTAGTTGTAGGTTTTTATTTTATTTTTTAGGTTTAGGTTTTAGGTTTTTATTTTATGTATATTTTTAGGTTTTATTTTTTAGTATAGGTTTATTTTATTTATTTTATTTATTTAGGGTTTAGGGTTTATATTACTTTTAGGTTTAGGTTTTTTTATTTAGTTTAGTTTTTTAGCTTAGGTTTAGGTTTATTTTATTTTGTTTATTTTAGTTTTATTTTAGGTTTAGGTTTTCATTTAGGGTTTAGGTTTTATTCTTTATTCTTTGAGGTTTTATTTTGTGTTTATTTTTTCAGTTTAGATTCTTATTTAGTTGTTATTTTATTTTATTTTATTTTAGGTATATTTATTTTTATTTTAAGTTTAGTTTTTATTATATTTATGTTATTTATTCATTGGTTTATTTTATTTTTTAGTTTAGTTTAGGCATTTATTTATTTTATTTTAGTTTTTTTTTATTTTTAAATTTTATTTTATTTTTAGGTTTAGGTTTAAGGTAAGTTTAGGTTTAAGTTTTAGTTTATGTTTTTATTTTATTTTAGTTTGTTTTATTTTATAATATTTTGTTTAGGTTTTTTATTTAATTTATTTTAGGTTTTACTTAGTTTATGTTTAAGTTTTTGGCTTTTTAGGGTTTAGTGTTAGTTTAGGGTTTAGGGTTTAGGGTTTGGGGTTTAGGGTTTAGAGTTTAGTGTTTTTTATTTTATTTAGGGTTTATGGTTTATGGTTTGGGATTTAGGTATTAGGTTTAGGGTTCAGATTTTAGTTTAGGGTTTAATGTTTTTGGTTTTTTTATTTTTAATAGAAACAAATTATGAATAATCATTTCTTCTTTTCGATTTCATCAACTAAGTAACACACCAATTTTCTAAGACACAAACAATGACATAAATAAAAAATTAGCACGCATAGAGCAAATAAAAAACTCTAGATAACTAGAACCTTCTCCACTATAAAGACATATTTCCATAAGCAACAAAATGGATCGGTCATTCTTCAGTTTCTCTAGTTCCCATCAGAACCACCTTGGTTTCTCGAGTAGCGGGATCCACCATCATATCACTAATCTCTCCCTCCGCCATCACCACACATGTAACCTTCATGGATTTTCCCTCCTACATAACCACCACAGCTTCAACCACCACTTCCATATCCACCAGCACTTCCAGATCCCCCACCACTACTATGATAACTGCCACCACCACCTTCGCCTCCACCGCCACATCTAGATTGAGCCTGTTTAACGGTGATGTTCTTGCTATCAAGGTTGTGCAAAATCTTAGGGTTTAGGATTTGGTTTAGTTTTATTTGGTTTTAGGGTTTAGGATTTGGTTTAATTTTTAATTTATATACTTAATTTAGGTTTAGGTTAGGGTGTTAGTTAGGGTTTAAGGTCACGTTTAGGTATGTGGTCCATGGTTTAGGGGGTTTGGGTTTGGGTTTATGCTTTAGGGTTTAGACTTAGGTAGGTTTAGGGTTAGGGTTTGGGTTTAGGTGTTTGTGGTTTAGAGTTTGGGTTTGGATTTAGGTTTGTGTTTTTTTTAATTAAGTAATCTAGTAGGTTTAGGTTTAATTAGTTTATTTAGTTTATTTATTTATTTGTTTTAGTTTTTTTTTTATTTTTTATTTTTTATTTTTATTTAGGGTTATTTTTTATTATTATTTCATTTCATTTATTTATTTGAGGTTTATTTATTTTAGTTAAGGTTTTTTATTTTTGTTTATTTTTTTGGTTTAGGTTTTCGTATTATGTTTATTTTATAGTTTAGTTTTATTTTTATTTTATTTTTCAACTTTAGGTTTTATTTTTTATTTTTATGTTTAGCTTTAGGTTTAGGTTTCAGGTTTTTATTTTAGGTTTATTTTTAGGTTTTATTTTTTAGTTTAGGTTTAGGTTTATTTTTAGTTTATTTTTATTTAATTTTAGTTTAGGTTTAGGTTTAGTCTATTTTAGGTTTAGGTTTTATTTATTTTAGTTTATTTTATTTTAGTATAGGCTTAAGTTTATTTTATTTTGTCTATTTTATTTTATTTTGGTCTTTTTAGTTTAGGGTTTAGGTTTTATTTTTATTTATTTTTAGGATTATTTTCATTTTTTTTTATTTAGTTATCATTTTATTTTATTTTATTTATTTTATTTTATTTTAAGTTTAGTTTTATTTTATTTTGGTTTTTATTCTTATGTTTATTTCTTTTAGTTTAAATTTAGGTTTTTATATAGTTTATTTTAGTTTATTTTGATTAGTTTATTTTTTTTTTCGGGTTTAGGTTTTTATTTTATTTTATTATTTTATTTAGGTTTAGATTATCTTATCATTTTTTTTAGGTTTTATTTTATTTATGTTTTTAGGGTTTTGGAGTTAGGGTTTAGGTTTTTGGGTTTAGGGTTTAGGGTTTTAGGGTTTAGGCTTTTAGGGTTTAGGGTTTAGGTTTAGGGTTAAGGGTTTAGGCTTTAGTGTTTAGGCTTTAGGGTTTATCATTTTTAGGGTTTAGGGTTACCTTAGGGTTTAGGGTTAGCTTAGAGTTTAAGGTTTTTAATTTTTTATTTTTTTAAATTAAGTAAATCGGTATGTTTAGGTTTATTTAGTTTATTTTTTATTTACATTAGTTTACTTTATTTTTTATTTTTATTTATGTTTATTTTTTACTTTTTATTTTATTAGTTTATTTATTTTAGGTTATTTTAGTTAATGTTCTTTAATTTACTTTATTTTAAGGTTTTTGTTTTGGTTTAGGTTTAATTTTTAATCTACTTTTATTTTTTTTAGGTTGAGGTTTTATTTTTTATTTTTAGATTTAGGTTTTGGTTTTTATTTTATTTTTTTAGGTTTAGGTTTTAGGTTTTTATTTTAGGTTTATTTTTTTGGTTTTATTTTTTTAGTTTAGGTTTAGGTTTACTTTTAGTTTAGTTTATTTTATTTATATTAGTTTAGTTTAGTTTAGTTTATTTTAGGTTTTATTTATTTTAGTTTAGTTTGTTTTAGTTTAGGTTTGATTTATTTTATTTTGTTTATTTTATTTTTATTTTAGGTTTTTTTTATTAGTTTATGGTTTAGTTTACATTTATTTATTATTAGTTTAAATTTTAAGATTTGGTTTCATTTAGTTTTATTATTAGTTTAGGTTTATTTTTATTTTATTTTAGTTTAGGTTTAGGTTTATTTTATTTTGTTTATTTTATTTTACTTTAGGTAAGTTTTATTTATTTAGGTTTTATTTTAAGTTTATTCTTTAGTTTAGTTTAGGTTTTATCATTTATTTTAGCATAGGTTTTATTAGTTTATTTATTATGTAAGTTAGGTTTAGTTTTATATATATTTTATTTAGGTTTAGGTTTTATATTAGTTTTATTTAGTTTAGGTTTAGGTTTTTAGGGTTTTAGGGTTTAGGGTTTAGGGTTTGAGTTTAGTGTTTAGAGTTTAGGCTTTAAGTTTTAGGGTTTTTAGTGTTTAGGGTTTAGGGTTTAGGGTTTAAGGTTAGCATAGGGTTTAGGGTTTTTTTTTATTAAATTAGAACCGCAGCTTAGCTATTTAGTTTATTTATTTTTATATTTATTTTAGTTAATTATATATTTTATTTTTACTTATGATTGTTTTTTATTTTATTATATTTATGTTTTTTATTCTTAGGTTTATTTTATTATTTTGTTTAGGTTAAGTTTTATTTATTATATAGTTTATTTTAATTATTTTATTTTATTTTATTTTAGGTTTATTTTAATTTTATTATTTTTATTTTAAGGTTTAATTATTTTATTTATTTTATTTTAAGTTTTATTTAGTTTAGGTTTATGTTTTGTGGTTTAGCAACTTAGTGGCCTGGTTGTAGGTTTTATTTGATTTACCCATCAGGGTGGGTTTAGGCTCAGCCTAGGGTGGTTTAGGGTTTATGGTGGGTTTAGGGTTTAGGGTTTAGGGTTTGGGGTAAGGTTTAGAATTTAGGGTAGGAGGGTCAGGGTCCCAGTGATCAGGGAGTTTAAGGTTTAGGGTTTAGGGTTTAAGGTTTAAGGTTTAGGGTTTTGTGGCTCATGTAGTTTTATGGTTTATGGAGAGTCTGGGCCTAGGGTTACAGGTTTGGGGTCATGGTTTAGTTTTAGGGTTTATGGTTTCTTTAAATGAAACCAAGAGGTTTTAGGTTTATGCAGTTAATTTATTTATTTTAGTCATTTATTTATCCTTTTATTTTTTTTTTATTTTTTATTTGTTTATTTATTTTAGGTTAATTTATTTTTGTTTAGGTTTCTTATTTTAGTTTATTATTTTGGTTTAGATTTATGTATTGGTTTATTTTATGGTTGAGTTTTATTTTTATTTTATTTTAAGGTTTAGGTTTTATTTTTTAAGTTTAGGTTTAGGTTTTAGGTTTTTATTTTAGGTTTATTTTTAGGTTTTATTTTTCTTGTTATGGTTTAGGTATATTTCTAGTTTATTTTATTTTATTTAAATTTTTATTCTTAGGTTTATTTTATTTTTTTAATGTTTAGGGCATAGGGTTATTTATTTAGGTTTTTTATTTTTAGGTTTTGTGGTTTGTTTTATGTTTTAGGTTTTGTGGTTTGAGAGTTTAGAAAGATTTAGGGTTTTGGGCTAAAACAAAACCCTAAGCCCTAAACCCTAAAACCCTAAACCTTAAAACCCTAAACCCAAAATTGTAAACTATAAACCCTAAACACTAAAAACTTTGTCTTAAATAAAATAAAATATAAATAAATAAATAAATAAATAAAACCTAAACCAAAATAAAATAAAATAAATACCTAAAAAAAACTTAAACCTAAACCTAAAAATCAAATAAACTAAAATAAAATAATTAATAACCTAAACTAAACTTAAAAGTAAAATAAACCAAGAAAAAACCTAAAAAATAAAAAAACTAAATGTAAAATATAAATAAAATAAACCTAAAAAAATAAAATTAAAACTAAATAAAACTTAAACCTAAAAAAGACTTAAAATAAAAAAAATAAAACTTAAACTCTAAAAAAAACTAAATCTAAAATTAAAATAAAATAAACAAAATAAAATAAACCTGAACCTAAACTAAAATAAACTAAACTAAAATAAATAAAACCTAAGCTTAAACCTAAAATAAACTAAATCTAAATCTGAACCTAAACTAAATAAAATAAAATAAACTAAAATAAACTTAATCCTAAACTAAAAAAATAAAATCTAAAAATAAACCTAAAATCTAAACATAAAAAAATAAAATAAAAACCTAAATCTAAACTTAAATATAATAAAATAAAACCTAAACCTAAAAAATAAAATAAAAATAAATCTCAACTAAAAAATAAACCTAAACCTAAACCCAAATATAAAAAAAATAAACTAAAATAAAAAACCTAAACTAAAATAAATAAACCTAAAATAAATAAATTAAACTTAATAAAAATAAAAAATAAACTTAAATAAAAATTGAAATTAAATAAACTAAAATAAATAAAAAATAAACTAAATTAACTAAATAACCCTAAACCTATCGGTTTACTTAATTTTTTTTAAAAAACCTATACCTTAAGGTAACCCTAAACCTTAAAAGTAAATTAAAAAACTTAAACCTACAGATTTACGTAATTTAAAAATAAACCTAAACTGAAACTTGAACCTTAAATCAAAAACTTACACCCTAAACCCTATGCCCGAGATCCTAAAAAAAATAAAAAATAAAAAAATAAAAAAATAAAAAATAAATAACTAACCCCTAACCCTAAACATAACCTTAAAACCTAAGCATACAACCATAAATCCGAAATGCTAAATCCTAAAACCATAAACCCTAAATCAAAACCCTAAACCCTAAACCCTAAACCCTAAAAACCCTAAACTTTAAAGCCTAAAAATTAAACCCTAAACCCTAAATCCTAAACCCTAACCCTAAAAACTAAACCCTAAAACCTACAACACTAAACCCCAAACCCTAAACCCTAAACCCTAAACCTGAAACACTAAAAACCTAAAAACCTAAACCTAAACTAAATAAAACTTTAAAATAAAATAAACTAAAAAAACTTATGGAACTATGATGGAGGTTACTGTCATAATAGTGGCCGAAGTAGAGATCAGGGATATGATGGAGGATGCCACTGCTCGAGAGATGGGGTGGTTCTAATGGGAAATGGAGAAACTAAAGAATGGCCAATCCAATCTGCTGCTTATGGAATTGTGTCTTATAATAAAAATGGTTCTAGTTATGCATGCTCATTTTTGATCTATGTCATCTCTTATGTCTTAGAGAACTTTGTGTCTTACTTAGTTGACGAAATCGAAAAGGAGAAATTTTGAATCTAAATTTGTTCTTTGTTAAAAAAAAGTAAAAATCCTAAACCCTAGACTAAAACCTGAACCCTAAACCTTAAACCTAAACCCTAAACCCAAAACCCTAAACCCTAAAAATAAAAAAATAATAAAAAAGGAAAAAAACCATAACCTTAAACTTTAAACCCTAAAACTTAAACCCTAAAACACTAAACCCTAAACCCTAAACCCTAAACCTTAAACCCTAAACACTAAAACCTAAACCCTAGAAATGCAAAACCCTAAAGCTTAAACCTTATATCCTAAACCCTAAACCTTAAGCCTTAACCCTAAACCCTAAACCCTAAACCCTAAAACCATAAACTCTAAAACTCTAAACCCTAAACCGCAAACCCTAAACCCTAAAAACCTAAAAACCTAAACCAAAACTAAATAAAACCTAATAATAAAATAAATAAAAAATCTTAAAACAAAATAAAATAAATAAATAAAATAAACTAAAAACCTAAACTAAAACTTAAAGCTAAACCTAAAAATAAAATCAAATCAAATAAAAATAAAATAAACCTTAAATAAAAGCTTAAACCTAAAAAATAAACCTAAAAATAAATAAAAAATAAAACATAAACCCTAAACTAAATAAAATAAACCTAAAATAAAAAGAAAATAAACAAAATAAAATTAACCAAAATTGAAACTAAAATAAATTAAATTTAAATAAATAAAACCTAAACCTAAACCTAAACTAAATAAAATAAAATAAACTAAAAATAAACCTAAACCTAAACTAGAAAGTAAAAGCTTAAAATAAACCTAAAATAAAAACCTAAAACCTAAACATAAAAAAATAAAATATAAACCTAAACATAAACCTAAAAATAAAAGTATAACCTAAACCTAAAAGATAAAATAAAAATAAAACTCAACAAAAAAATAAACCTAAACCTAAACCTAAAAGATAAAGTGAAATAAAAACCCTAAACTAAAAATAAATAAAATAAACTAAATATAAAAAATAAACTTAAATAAAAATCAAAAATAAAATAAAAAAATGAAAATAAACTAAATAAACATAAACCTACTAGTTTACTTAATTTTTTTTAAAAAAAACCTAAACCCTAAATCTTAAACCCTAAACCCTATATCGTAGACATACAATGCTAAACCTACAAACCTATACCCTAAACCCTAAACCCTAAACTCTAAAAACCCCTAAACCCTAAACCCTAAACCTTAAATCCTAATCCCAAATCATAAACCCTAAACCCTGAACCCTAAACCCTAACCCTAAATCCTAAACCCTAAAAGCATAAACCTTAAAAGCCTTAAACCTAAACCCAAAACCTTGATTGAGCTGATTTTATGAGAGGTGATTTTAAAGAGGTCAAGAGGTTGCAAAATACAAGTTGGTGCTCCGCACATGTTCGCCTTGTTGCACTTATTATTATGGTTCCTCCAAAGCACTAGTTTGGATCCTTCACATACTTCTTTCTTCCAAGTTTTGTTGAAATTATCACACCGATTGAGATGATTAAAAAAGGCGATAAGGTGGGATCCTCAGAGGTTGCTCTCCTCGCTAAGCTAGGGACTAGGCGATTGTCTTATGGCCTTATCGTCTAGTCTGTCTATGATGATGGATCAATGTTCAGTCCTGAGGTGCTTGACCTCACTAAAGATGATCTCATCAAAAAGTTTTCTTATTTTAATGATCACTTCTCTTTCACTAGCCCTCTCTTATCCCACCCTTGCTACAACATCCCATATGTTCATCAATGTCTACAAGAAGGTCCTAACCATCATGATTGCCACTAATTACACATACCCATGGGCTGAGATGGTTTAGGAGAATTTGAAGGATCCTAGTAAATTTGATGTGGCTGCTGTGCATGATGCTTTTACTACTCTTACTACAGCTACTAGTCTAGATGCTATATTAGAAGAGAAGAAGGAAGAGCCTGCTAAGCAATCTGATGATGACATGGGTTTCAGCTTGTTTGACAAAGCTTTGTTGGCCTTCTATCAAATCAATTTTTATTGTCTCTGGCAGTTAAATAATTTTGTGAAATATTATTTTTTGTCAATTTTAAATTGCATTTTATTTTATCCTATTTTATTAGTCATTAAAGGATAATGTCTTATTTGATTTGGTAATTTCTTATTTATTATGGAATCATTTGAGTTAAAAAACCCTAATCCCCAAACCCTAAACCCTATTTAAACTTAAACCTTAAACCCAAAAAACCCTAAACCCAAACTATAAAACCTAATAAACTTAAACCTAAAACCTAAACCTAAACCCCAAGAATGGGCATAACCTTGATGATAGGAACATCATTGTCAACTAGGCCCAGATTTGGTGGTGGAGGTAAAGGCGAGGTGACATATCTTTGGGGATCTAGAGGTCGGTGGATATGGAGGTGGTGATCGAGCAAGTGGTGGTTATGGAGTTGTGAGAGCAGAGGTTACAGGCATGATGGTGGCGAAGGGAGAGATCAGAAATATGATGGTGGATCCTACTACTCGAGAGGTCGAGGTGGTTTTGATGGGAATTAGAGAAATTGAAGAACGGTCGATCTAATTTTTTGCTTACTAATAGTGTGTATTTAGAGATGGTTCTAGTTATCTTGAGTTTTTAATTTGCTCTATGTGTGCTCATTTTTTATTTATGTCATCACTAATGTCTTAGAAAACTTTGTGTGTTACTTGGTTGATCAAATCAAAAAGAAGAAATGTTGAATCTGAATTTGTTCTCTATTAAAAAACCCAAAAACCCTAAACCCTAAAATAAAACCTAAATCCTAAATCATAAACCCTAAACCCTAGAATTAAAAAAATAAAAAAATAAACAACCCTAAACCCTAAACTAACTAAACCCTAAACCTAAACCTTAAACCTACAACCCTAAACCATAAACATAATTAATTAAAGCACGGGGTAGATCTTTAGTTGTTTAATAACCTAAAGGAGTTTAATGAAATTAAGGTTAGTCTACATGTGTTGGAAAACCATAAGAGTGATTATTTTAAGTCCCTTAATCTAATTAACTATTAATCATGAGCTAATTGAATTAGGCCCCTTTTATTTCCTAGGTTTAGGGTTTGTTTTACTATATAAGGTTTTAAGGTTTAGGTTTGGGGTTTAGGGTTTAGGTTTAGGGTTGTAGGGTTTAGGGTTTATGGTTTAGGGTTTTAAGGTTTATGGTTTTTGGGGTTTAGGGTTTAGTTTAGAGTTTAGGATTTAAAGTTTAAGGTTTTAGGGTTTAGGCTTTTGAGTTTAGGGTTTAGGTTTTAGGATTTAGGGTTTAGGGTTTTGGTTAGTTTAGGGTTTGGGTTAGTTTATGGTTTAAGGTTTAGGTTAGTTTAGGGTTTTGGATTTAGGTTAGTTTAGGATTTAGGTTAGTTTAGGGTTTAAGGTCTACGGATTAGTATTTCGAGTTTAATGTTTTTGGGTTTTTAGGGTTTTTAGGGTTTAAGGTTTAAGGTTTTTTTAATAGAGAATCATTTTAGAATCAACATTTCCTCTTTTTGATTTCATCAGCAATGTAGAAGACCAAGTTTTCTATGATACAAGCAATGAAATAAATAAAAAATGAGCATGAATAAAGCAAATCAAAAACCCTAGATAACTAGAACCGTCTCTACTATAAAGACACGCTTCCTAAGCATTGGATCATCTTCAATTTTCTGGTTCCAACCACCCTTACCTCTAGAGTAGTGGGATCTACCATCATATTTTTGATCTATCCTTCCACCACCATAATGGATGTAACCTCTATCTCTTCTCTCACCTCCATAACCACCACCTCCATATCCACCAGACCTCCTGATCCACTAGCACCTCTAGTATAATTAAGGTTTATGGTTTTCTAGTTAGGGTTTAGGGCTTAGGCTTTAGGCTTTAGGGTTTAGTGTTTAGGCTTTATCATTTAGGATTTTTAGGATTTACGATTTGGGGTTTAGGGATAACTTTGGAGTTAGTTTAGGTTTTAGGTTTTACCTGCTTAGGGTTTTAGGGTTTAGGGTTTTAGGTTTAGGTTTAATGTTTAGGTTTAGGGTTTAGGGTTTGGTTTAGGGTTTAGGGTTTAGGGCTTGGGGTTGTTTAGGGTTTAGGTTTAGGTAAGGTTTAGGGTTTAGGGTTTATAGTTTAGGGTTTAGGATTTAGGATTTAGGATTTTAGGTTTAGGGTGTTTTTTTTTATTAATTTTTTAAAATGTTTTTTTTAATCAAGTAAATGAGTAGGTTTAGGTTTATTTTGTTTATTTAGTTCATTTTTATTTATTTTAGTTTATTTTAATTTTTATTTTTATTTGGACCCATTTTTTTTATTTATCAGTTTAGTTTATTTATTTTAGATTTATTTATATTAATACAAGTTTTATTTTAGTTTATTTTAAGGTTTAGGTTTAGGTTTATTTTTTAGTTTAGTTTTATTTATTTTCATTTTAGATTTACATTTTATTTTTTTATTTTAGGTTTAGGTTTAAGTTTTGTTTTAGTTTAGGTTTAGGTTAAGTTTTATTTTAGGTTTAAGGTTGGTTATGAGTTTAGGTTTGGGGTTTAGGTTTAGGGTTTAGGTTTTAGTTTAGGTTTAGGGTTTAGGTTTAGGTTTAGGTTTAGGTTTAGGTTTAGGGTTTAGTGTTTTAGGGTTTATGGTTTAGGGTTTAGGATTTAGGGTTACAGGTTTAAGGATTAGGGTTTAGGGTTTATTGTTTAGGAATAATGGTTTAAGGTTTAGGGTTTAGGGTTTAGAATTTAGAGCTTAAGATTTTTAGGTTTTGTGTTTTAGGTTCAGGTTTATAGTTGTAGGTTTTAGGGTTTAGTGTTTAGGGTTTTAAGGTTTAGGGTTTTGGTGGTTTTGGGTTTATGGTTTAGGGGTTTAGCTTCAAGGTCTGGGGGTTTAAGGCTTAGTGTTTAGGGTTTAGGTTTTAGGTTAAGGGTTTAAGTTCAGTGTGGTTTAGGGTTTAAGGTTATTTTTAAGAGAAAATATATTCATATTCAATATTTCTTCTTTTGATTTAACCAACCAAGTAGCATCAAGTTTTCTAAGACACAAGTGATGATATAGATAAAAAATGAGCATGCATAGAGCAAATCAAAAACCCATAGATAACTAGAACTATCTATCAGTATAGACACAGTTCCACAAGTAGCATATCGAATCGGTCGATCATCAATTTTTCCAGTTCCCATTAGAACAACCACCACCTCTTGAGCAGGGGGATCCGCCATCATATCCCCGATCTATCACTACGTGACTAACATGGATGTAATCTCCGTCACTCCTCCATCCTCCATAACCACCACTGCTATTACCACCACCTCCATATCCATTAACACCTCTAGATCCCCACCACCGCTAAAAATTGCGCCTCTCTCCTTGCCTCCACCCCAGATCTAGATTGAGCTTGATGATGATGTTCCTACCGTTAAGGTTCTTCTTATTATTAGGGTATAGGTTTAGGTTTAGGTTTATTAGGCTTTAGTGTTTAGGTTTATTTTTATATTTATTTAGTTTGTTTAGGTTTACGCTAGGGTTTAGGGTTTAAAGTTTAGTGTTAGGGTTTAGGTTTAGGCTTGTGGGATTAGGTTTAAGGTTTAGGGTTTTAGGGTTTAGGATTAGGGTTGGTTTAGGGCCAAGGTTTAGGGTTTAGGCCCAGTTTAGTATTTGCTTTTAGGTTTAGGGTTTGTGTTTTAGGGTGGTTTGTTGTGCTTAGGTTTGTGGTAGGGCTCAGGGTTAGGGTCAGGTCTTTTGGGGGTTTAGGATGTGGCTCAGGTTTAGGGTTTAGGGCCAGGTTTAGGTTTGGTAGGGTTTAGGTTTTGGGTGGGTTTAGGTTAGCTAGGGTTGTGAGACACCAGGTTTGCCTAGGTTTTGGGGTTTAGGTTTAGGTTTAGGGTTTAGTGTCTGGTTTGGTTTAGGGTTTTGGGTTTAAGGTTGGGGAGGGTTTAGAATTTAGGTTTAGGGTTTAGGGTTTATTTATTTATTTTTTATTTTTAAAATTAAGTAAACCAGAGTTTAGTTTCTTTAGTTTATTAAGATTATTTTTATTTACTTTAGTTTATTTTAAATTATATTTATATTTAGGTGAAATTTATTTTGTTTAGTTTAGTTTATTTATTCTTATTTATTTTAGTTTAGATTTTTATTTAGTTTATTTTTTAGGTTTAGGTTTATTTTATAGTTTAGTTCTAGTTTTTATTTTATTTCTTAGGTTTAAGCTCTATTTTTTATTTTTAGGTTTAGGTTTAGATTTTTTTTTTAAGTTGAGGTTTTTCATTTTTATTTTAGGTTTATTTTTTGTTTTATTTTTTTTACTTAGGTTTAGGTTTATTTTAGTTTATTTTATTTTTAGTTTAGGTTTAAGTTTAGGTTTAGTTTATTTAGGTTTAGGTTTTCTTTATTTTAATTTAGGTTTAGGTTTATTTTATTTAAAGTTTAGAGTTTAGGGTTTAGGGTTTGGTTTAGGGTTTAGGGTTAGCAAGGTTTAGGGTTTATGGTTTTAAGGTTTAAGGTTTAAAGTTTTGGGTTTTTTAAGGTTTAGGTTTTATTGTTTAGGGTTTAGGGTTTAGGGTTTAAGATTTAGGGTTTAGGGCTTTTAGGGTTTAAGGTTTAGAGTTTAGTGTTTAGGGTTTTTTAATTTAAAAAATAGTAATGTAGTATGTTTTTGATTATTTAGTTTATTAAGTTTATTTTTATTTATTTTAGCTTATTTTGTTATTTACTTTTATTTATGATTATTTTTATTTTGTTTAGTTTAGTTTATTTATATACGTTATCCATCTTTTTTTTTTTTTTTTCAGCTTTTTAGGTTTAGGTTTATTTTATTTATTTTTATTTTATCTTTTATGTTTAGGTTTCATTTTTTATTTTTTTAGGTTGTTATTTTAGGTTTTTTTTAGGTTTTATTTCTTTGTTTAGGCTTAGGTTTATTTTTAGTTTATGTTATTTTATTTATTTTAGGTTAGGTTCAAGTTTAGTTTATTTTAGGTTTAGGTTTAGGTTTATTTTTATTTTAGTTTAGTATTTTAGTTTAGGTTTGCAATTTTAATTTTAGGTTAATTTTCTTTTTTAGTTTAGGGTTTAGTGTTATTATTTATTTATTTTTTTGTTTTATTTTTTAGGTTAAAGTTTTTTATTTAGTTTTATTTTATTTTATCATAGGTTTATTTTATTTTATTTTATTTAAGTTTTTTATTTTAGGTTATGTTTTATTTAGTTTAGTTTTTCTTTCTTTATTTAGTTTAGTTTTATTTTCTATTTTATTTTATTTTTATTTTAAGTTGGGTTTAGGTTTAGGTTTTACTTTAGGTTTCATTCATTTTATTTTATTTTCTTATTTAGGTTTAAGTTTTTTGGGTTTAGGGTTTAGGGTTTAGTTTCAGTTTAGGGTTTAGGGTTTCGTTTAGGTTTGTGGTTTAGGTTTAGTCACTTTAGGGTTTTAGGGTTTCCTTTTTTTTCAAAACAAAGTTTAGGGTTTAGGGTTTAGGGTTTTAGGGTTTTTAGGTTTAGGGTTTTAGGTTTGGTAGGGTTTCCCATTTGTGGTTTTATAGGTTTATAGGTTTAGGGTTTAGCATTTTATGTAGTTTAGGGTTTATTGTAATATTTTTTTTTATTTTATTTTTTATATTTAATAAATATTTAGTTTAGTTTATTTAGTTTATTTATATTTATTTAGTTTATTTTATTTCTTTTTTTTATTTGTCTATTTTTTATTTTTAGTTTATTTTTATTTTATTTAGTTTAAATTTTATTTTTTTAAGTTTAGATTTTATTTTATATTTTTTAGGTTTAGTTTTAGTTTAGTTTATTTTTAGTTTTTTGATTTTATTTTTATTTTTTTAGTTTAGTTTATTTTTATTTTAGTTTAGGTTTAGATTTATTTTATTTTAGGTTTAGGTTTTAGATTTATTTTTAGTTTATTTTATTTATTTTAGTTTAGGTTTTTTTTTTAGTTTATTTAATTTTATTTTATTTAGTTAGGTTTATTTTATTTTATCTTAGTTTTATTTTATTTTATCTAGGTTTATTTTATTATATTTTTATTTAGTTTTTTTATTTATGATTTAGTTTATTTTATTTATTTTTTATTTAGTTTAGTTTTATTTTATTTTTTTATTATTTAAGTTTTATTTATTTAGGTTTAGTTTATGTTTTATTTTATTTTATTTATTTTATTTTATTTTGGTTTAGGTTTTATTTATTTTATTTTAGGTTTTAGGTTTTTATTATTATTTTTGGTTTTTTTTTAGGTTTTTAGGGTTTGGTTTAGGTTTGGAGGTTTAGGTTTAGGGTTTAGGGTTTTAGTGGTTAGGTTTAGGGTTCATGTTTTAGTTTAGGGTTTAGGGTTTTGATTTTTCTTTTAATTGAGAACAAATTCGATTCAACATTTCTTCTTTCAATTCATCAACCAAGTAACACACCAAGTTTTCTTAGACATATATGACATGGATAGAAAATGAGCACGATAGAGTAAATCAAAAACCTAGATAACTAGAACTGTCTATACTGTAAAGACTCAATTTCATAAGTAGTAGATCGAATTGGCGATTTTCCGCTTTCTCAGTTCCCATCAAAATCACCCCAGACTCTCGAGTAGCGGGATCCACAATCATATCCCCGATCTCTTGCTCTACCATCACCACGGCTGTAACCTCCATCGCTCCTTCTGCCTGCATAACCATCACTGCTCTGACCACCACCTCCATATCCACCAGCACCACCAGATCCCCTACCACCATTGCGATAACCGCCGCCTCCACCTTCACCTCCATCACTAGATCTAGACTGGCTGGGTGAAGTTCCTACCATCAAGGTTCGCCCATTCTTAGGTTTTATAGAAAACATTAAAAGTGGGAGAATTTTATTGCCAAAATGAAAGAGATAATAGGTCCTTATAGGGATAAATCTCTAAACTACTGCTCAAAGAGCTATAATTAGCTTAAAGAGGTAAATCCCTACATATTACAAGAAAACCAAAGAAAAGAATGAAAAGACAAAAATTAAGAAAGAAATAGCACAAATTTCCAAGCCAAAAGCCATCTATATCCGTAAATCTTCTGAGAGATGCACAAACTCCCTACAACCCCAAAACTTGTCATGAACTTGCAAAGAACTTAAGATAGAGACAAGCATCTAAAAATAAGGACAAGCTAAGTACATAAAAGGAAAAAAAT
Source organism: Cymbidium sinense (assembly GCA_021442155.1). Classification (NCBI taxonomy): domain Eukaryota; kingdom Viridiplantae; phylum Streptophyta; class Magnoliopsida; order Asparagales; family Orchidaceae; genus Cymbidium; species Cymbidium sinense. The sequence continues at coordinate 41,461,789 of CM038216.1, forward strand.
GATAAAAATCTTAGATAAGGCTCAGGTTTAGTCACATTCATCTCAAGGGGAAACAGGATATGTGAGCATCCAAACTTTAGAAGAAGGGTTACAATCACATATGCTACTACCAAGCAAAAGGATAATAGGGGAAACATCCCAGCCATCATAGCTAACTTACCTCGATTAAACCAAACAGCCAACAGCCAAGAGCTAGCCAAGTTCTAGTATCTATCATCAAGATTAAATAAGCAACTAACCAGCAAAACATTTAGCCAAACCAGAGTAAAGAAACCAACAAAACAATGCAAAAACCAAAAAATATCCATCATCAAAGCCACCCAAAATAAACAAAGACCAGAGGTAAAGTACCAAAAATTCTGCAGATCCACCAAGCAATATCGCAGCTGCAGCCAACCATAGTAGCAGGAATCAACAGAAATAGCAACAAAGCCAAGAACAACCAAAACCACATACAGGTTCATCCCACAGTAGAAATAAACAACAAGCACATGGGCCATCCAGTCAACACACAAACACCACAAAAAACATTAATAAAACCACTTGAAAAGGGGAATGAAAACTAGATGGCAGGTAACAGCTCCAGAGAGAGTAACTTAGCCCAGGAAGGAACAAAGCCAATGGCCAGGCTCAACCAATAATTATAAAGCCAAATAGCCAAAATCGAAAGGAAAAGGTTGGAAAATACCACAGCCATCAAGCAACAACCAGCCAATAAACCCTCACAAAGAAAAGAAATAGGAAAATAGCAAATAAGCAAGCTCTGAAGCTTTCCAATCACCAGACCATCCTAAAACCAACGCAGTAGGAAACCAACAAAAGGAGAGAGTCATCAAAACTAGAGGGCAACCAAAGCTCAGTAGTACCAATCAGAAATAATTCTGACCTCCATCAGAAGGTGATACCATTCTTAAGGTTCAAGTTTAGGATTAGGTTTATTAGGTTTTAGGGTTTAGGTTTATTTTTTTAATTTATTTTGTTATAGTAGGCTTAGGTTTAGTGTTTGGGATTTAGGGTTTAGGATTTAGGGTTTAGGATTTAGGGTAAGGGTTTAGGGTTTAGAGTTTAGGGTTTAGGGTTTAGGGTTTAGGGTTTATGCTTTTAGGGTTTAGGGTTTAGGGTTTTTTAAGTTTTAGGTTTTAGGGTTTAGGGTTGCAAGTTTAGGATTTTGGGTTTATGGTTTAGGGCTGAGGGTTTAGGATATAGGGTTTATGTTTTTTTTTAAAAAAAATTAAGTAAATTGTTAGGTTTAGGTTTATTTAGTTTATTTTTTATTTATTTCAATTTATTTTATTTTATTTTATTTTAGGTTTTTTTTTTATTTAATTTAGTTTATTTATTTTAGTTTTTTTTTTTATTTTACTTTTAGTTTTAGGTTTAGGTTTAGGTTTAGTTTTAGTTGAGTTTTATTTTATTTTTTTTTGTTTTAACTTTTATTTTCTATATTTAGGTTTAGGTTTAGGTTTTTATTTTATGTTTTTAGGTTTAGGTTTTAGGTTTTTATTTTAGGTTTATTTTTAGGTTTTATTTTTTAGTTTAGGTTCAGGTTTATTTTTAGTTTAATTTATTTTATTTAGTTTAGGTTTAGGTTTAGGTTTTATTTATTTTACTTTTATTTTGGTTTAGGTTTTTTTTAGTTTAGTGTTTTATTTTGAGGATTATTTTTTAGCTATAGGTTTTGATTTTATTTTATTTTAGGTTTTTTTTAATTTTATTTTACATTTAGTTTTTATTTTATTTAGTTTTTTTTATTAGGTTTATTTAATTTTTTTGTTTTCTTTAGGTTTTTATTTATTTTATTTTAGTTTATTATTATTAATTTATCTTATTTCATGTTTAAGTTTAGGTTTTTAGGTTTTTATTTTATTTTATTTTTTTAATTATATTTAAGTTTATGTTTTATTTAGTTTAGGTTTTTAATTTTAGGTTTTTATGGTTTAGAGTTTAGGGTTTAGGGTTTAGGTTTTAGGGTTTAGGGTTGTAGGTTTTAGGGTTTAGTAGAGAGTAGGGTTTAGGGTTTAGGGTTTAGGGTTTTAGGGTTTATTGTTTACAATTGTAGGTTGTAGGTTTACGGTTTAAGGTTTAGGGTTCAGGGTTTTTAATTTTTTTTAACAGAGAACAAATTTAGATTCAACATTTCTTCTTTCTGATTTCATCAACCAAGTAACACACCAAGTTTTCTAAGACACAACCGATGACATAGATAAAAAATGAGCATGCATAGAGCAAATCAAAATCCCTAAATAACTATAACCATCTCGACTATAAAGACATTGTTCCATAAGTAGTAGATCGGTTTGGCCGTTCTTCGCTTTCTCAGTTCCCATCGAACCACCCCTGCCTCTCGAGTAGCAGGATCCACCATCGTATCCCCGATCTCTCCCTCTGCCACCACCATGGCTGTAACCTTTGTCACTCATCTATCCTCCATAACCACCACTACTCCAACCACCACCTACATATCCACCAGCACCTCCAGATCCCCCACCACCACTATGATAATCGCCGCCTCTACCTTGGCCTCTACCGCCATACCTAAAGAGAGCCTGGTTGACGGTGATGTTCTTACCATCAAGATTCTACCCATTCTTAAGTTTTTGGTTTAGGTTTAGGTTTATTAAGTTTTGGGGTTTAGATTTATTTTTTAATTTATTTAGTTACTTTAGGTTTAGGTTTAGGGATTGGGGATTAGGGTTTGAGGTTTAACGTTAGGATTTATGGTTTAGGCTTTAGGGTTTAGTTTTTAGGCTTTAGGGTTTAGGATTAGTTTAGGGTTTAAGGTTTAGGGTTTTATGGTTTAGAGTTTAAGGTTTAGGGTTTAGGGTTTAGGGTTTACGGTTTCAGAGTTTTAGGGTTTTAGGGTTTAGGGATGTTTAGGGTTTATGGTTTAGGGTTTAGAGTTTAGAGTTCTTTTTGGGAAAGTTAGAATTTTATTACCATAAAGGAAAACATACAATGTCCTTAAAAGGGGTAAAGTTCTAAAATTCTACCTCTCGAGCTATAAGAAACCTACAGAGCTAAACCCCCATCTAAGTATATCAAAAAAAGAAAAGAAAACAAAAGAGCAAATAGATCATCTAAAAAGCATAAGAGAAAAAGACATAGAAGACTAAAACAAGTCCTAAGAATAGTATAAGGATGAGTCAGCAGCAGTTCATGATTCCTTTGAGAAAGCAAGATAAGTAAGGTCAACAGTAATGGCACTTGGGTTGATTGAATGATGACCATTCCCTCTATAAATTCCAACTTATAAAAGAAATTGGCAAAATAGTACCATGACAAAAGTCTTAGCTAAAAAGGATAAAGATAACGAGAAGAAAAGGAGAGAGCAGAGAAAGAGAAGGCTCAAGCTTAGTTAGGATCATCTCAAGGGGCAATAATACATATGAGCATCCAAACTTCATAAAGAAGGGTTACAATCATATGTAATGCTACCAAACAGTGAGAAGAGGTGAGTAACATCAAAGCCATCATAGTCAGCATACCTGATACAAGCAAACATCCAAGGCCAGCTGTCCATAAAGTTCTAGATCTAGCACCATTAAATAGAGAGAAACCAGGCAGTAACTAGCTAGTTGCCAAACCACAAAACAAAAACTACAACAGACTAATCACAATAACCCAGAGAGAGGCTAGAACAAAGTCAGAACACCAACAACAACCATTAACCAAATACCTATCCAAGCTCCAAACTAGGGAAAATCAAAACCAACCATTAGCAAGCACTAGACCAATGCCAATTAATTGAGAAATAGCAAAAAAAACCAAGATAGGAGCCCTCAAGCCAAAGTCCCAGCAACAAGTACTCACCAAGCCAAATAAGGGTGAGCAACCACAAATGACTAATCTGCTCAGAAATGAAACCAAAAACTGAAGGAAACATAAGCCGCACCCAGTGCAAATCATTAGAAGAAAAAACAACCACGCAAAAGGGCACCAAAGGCAACCACCAACGACCAGAAACCAAAAAGTCCAATCCAAAAGAATCAACAAAGGTTCAGCAAGCATAGTAAAAGGCTCTAGAAAATTGTCGAGTTCAGGTTTTAGTTTATGGTTTAGAATTTAAGGTTTTTTTTAACAGAGTAAATTCAGATTCAACATTTCTTCTTTTCAATTTCCTCAACCAAGTAACACACTAAGTTCTCTAAGACACAAGTGACTGTTGGCTTAATGAGCCTCATGTTCAATCCGATCAAGTTTGATGATAATAAATGAATGCTTGGATGTTCTAATGTATGTTTTATGTGATTTAGATATATTAATTGCTAATTACATATCCAATACATCTCATAATATATTTGAGGAAATTACAAGAATATAAAATGAAAGATAGATCAAAATGGATAATGTGAAGCTCAAGATACAATATTTTAGGTTATATGAATTTATAACTATCTTAGAAATTCATATGAGTTCATTAGCATGAATCAATTTTCTCACAACTTAGCATATTATTTTTATTTATTTTAAATAATGATAATGAGGTTAATTTATATAAATCTTTTTCTAATTAACCTTGAATTATATGTTACATACATAGCATTTGAATTGTCAAAATAATAAATGATAATAAATTATCACTATTAAGTGTAATTAGTTTATATACTTAATATAATTAAATATTTTAATTTGATTTTAAGGTTATATGATAACTAATATATGTATGATTATATATAAATTATATCATAATGTTTAAATGTCATATTTCAAAATTAACAAAAATATGTGAAATTTTGTATTTTAGCCCATTTTATAATCAAGGAATTTATATCATTTCATCTCCAATGGATTCCTTGGAATATTTTCCTTTAAGCAAAGAGTAACCTAATAGCATCTAGTCTTGCTATAGGTTCAGAAGATTCTTCAAAATCTATACCTTCAACTTGTGTGCATCCTTGTGTAACAAACCTAACTTCATTTATAACAATACAACCTAAATCATCTAGCTTATTCCGGAAGACCCATTTTGTTCCAATGACATTTTGTTCTTGGGGTCTTGGGACTAATTCTCAAACATCATTTCTTACAGATTGATTCAACTCCTCTTCCATAGCAATAATCCATAAATTATCTTTTAATACTTCTTCTAAATTTCTAGGTTTAAACCTCAGATAAAAATGTTGAATGATCTACATCCTCTCTACTATGTTTTCTGGTCATAACTCCTTTTGAAGGATCTCCTATAATTAGTTCCTTTGGATGATTTTTATTATTTTTACATTCTTTAGGATGAATCATCCACATTATCTTTTAAATATATTTTCTTAAAATTATCAATCTCTTCATCAATTACTTCATTTCTAATGGGATCAATTAAATTTTCATCAAAATAACATGTACGATTCTTTCTACAATCATTTTTCTCTTATTGAAAACTCTATAAGCTCTACTAGAAAGAGAGTATCCTAAGAAAAATACCATCATCTGGTTTACAATCAAACTTACCTAAATGCCCTTTTCCATTATTCAATAAAATCATTTACATCCAAATACATGAAAGTGTTCAATCTTAATTCATAGGGTGTCTTCATCAAAATTGGTCTAAAATAGATCCTATTCATCACATAACATGTAGTATTTACTTCTTCTACCCAAAAATATTTTGGCAATTTATACTCATCAAGCATAGATCTACTTAATTCAATTAATATTCTATTTTTTCTCTCTACTACTCCATTTTGTTGGGGAGTTCTAGTGCAAAACAATTATGTCTAATCCAATGTTCATCATAATAATCCTCAAATAATTTATTTTCAAATTCACCACCATGATCAGTTTGAACCCTAATAATCAAAAAGCCTTGTTCTCTTTCAATATATATAGAAAACTTTCTAAACTCACCAAAAACATCATCCTTGTAAGTCACAAACAAACCCAAGTATATCTAGAGAAATCATCAACAATCACCATAATTTTTCCACCTAAGCTAGCGGTACTAATTGTACCAAATAAATCCATGTGCAACAATTCTAGAGGTCTAGAAGTGGAAACAATATTTTTACTTTTAAATGAGCTTCTAGAATGCTTACCATGAATACATGCATCATAAACATAGTTTGAATGAAAATTTAATTTAGGCAATCCAACTACTAAATCAAGTTTAGCAATTTTATTGAGTATGTGCATGTTAATATGACATAGTCACCTATTCCATAACCATATATCATCATGAGTGTTTTTAAAATAAAGTAAATTAAAATTCACATCATGAAAGCTATCTAAATCAATGACAAATATTTTTATGTCTTTGTCCTACTAATAAAACATTTTCATTATTTTTTATAATACAATATGATGCATGAAGTACTACATTCAAACCTTTATCACATAATTGACTAATAGAAATTAAATTATGTTTTAATCCTTCTACTAGAAAAAACTTTATATAAAGTGATAGAATTGTTAAAAATAGAACCAATGCCAATGATCTTTCCCTTTGCATTATCTCCATATGTAATAAATCCTCCATCACTTGATTCTAAAGTTGTGAATTTATCTTTATCTCCCATCATATGTCTTGAACATCCACTGTCCAAGTACCACATGCCTTCTTTGATTTTGCTTCGAAGGCATTCCTATAAAAAAAATCACATGTTAACTTTTGGAACCCAAACTTGTTTGGGTTCACTTTCTAAATTTGAAGCAAGATATTTAGCATGTGTGGTTTGTGTAGTACTTGTATCTTTTGGTACCCATACATAAGATGATTGCTTATTGTTTTGTAATTTACATGCATAACAATCAAATGAAATATGCCCTTTTCTATCACAATAGTTGCACCAAACCTTAATGTTTGCATAACTTAGCACGATAATTATAAGGTATATGAGTGGGATATGTGTATGATGCAAATAATTTTATTCAATGTTTTACTTGATGAAGCATTATAATGAACCTGTGATTTCAAACAAAATTCTAATCTTGCTTTTAATAATATATTCTCTTTCAAGTTTACATACAAGTAAGGAACAATTCAATAAAGAAGTTTTTTTACTTTTAAATTATTACATTTATTTTTTAAATCATAAAAATGCATATCTAAATTTTTATGTTCTTTTTCTAAAGTTTTGTATTTTCTATTTAATTTTTTATATTCAATAACTAAATATTAAAAGCATCATCTAATTCATCATAAGATATATCATTACAAACTTCTTGAGAATCTGAGTTAGAATTCTGTATTTTAGCCAAAATCACAATAGTTGCTCCAAATCCTTTAATTTGATAAGTTTCTTCAATCATTATTTTGTGAAAAACTCTTGTGATAGTTTGTAGGATTTATTTCAACTTGTTGAAATTTTTATCTTCCTATAAATTTATTTTGATTTCTTGAAATATTTCTTCATTAGTCATATTTGAAAGATCATTTATTCTTAGATCTATTTTAGAAGTATTTTATAAGCATTTCAAATTAATTTTTTGTGCTAAAATTATTTTCATAGTTGCTAGATCTCTCTTTTTAATTAAAAGCTAGTTTACTTAAATTTACCATATATTAATTTTATTTAAGTATTTTATGATTAGTTCATTAATTAAAAGCTTCATTTTGGTTAAAATAAAATAAATTATTGCTGGAATTTTATAGTATATGCTAGATCTATTATAAATCAAGTTTCTTTATCAAAATAAAAATTTATAAAAAATTAAAAATTTTATTTTGTCATTTATCATTTTTTTTCAACTAATATCCTTTTTTTTAAAAAAATTTTATCTTGCTAAAATTTAGTAAAGATTGTTGTTTTCATTGTTTAATAATTAAGAAAAAGGAAGTTTAGTAGAAAGTTAATCTTTCTGATACTATTATATATAAACTAGTTATAGTTTCCCTTAAACTTAAAATTATTCCTTGCTAAAATTTAACTTATTATGCAATAGACTATTGTGAATTTATTTTGAAATAAATTTTGTTTTAATCAACCAATTGTAATAACATAAACATCTTAGTAAGATCACTTTAAGATATTTATTTAATATTTTTTATCAAAATTAAGTGAGCAATCTATCTTGACAAATTAGTAAGTTATAAAGTGATCATTTGTAAGTTGTGAGATCAAGTTTTGAATTGGATAGCTTGGTATATTTGTGAGAGATATATTTTATCAAAATTTATTATTTTGTATTTTTCTTTTTGTGTTGTAAAATTTATATTGGGGTTGTACCCTTTGTAGGAGAGTACATATTTTTTCTAGGGGTTGTACTCACCCCGTTATAGGAGAGTACTATTTATTAGCTATTTTTCATTTAGTGGTTTTCTAGCCAGAGGTGGCTAATCATGGACATAAGATGATTTTAGGGTTTTGCCGAACCACATAAAAATTGTGTGGCTATTATCTTTCTTTACTTTATTGTACTTTTATTTTTGCGGCATTAAGAATTGTATCTTGTCATTATAAAATAAAAAATTAATTTTCTCCTAAAACTTCAAATTTAATATTTAACTTTTAAAATTTTTAATATCACCCAATTCACCCCCCCCCCCCCTCTCTTCGGTGCTATAGTGACTCATAGTGATATAAAAAAAAGGAGCACGATAGAGCAAATCAAAACCTTTGATAACTAGAAATGTTTCTACTATAAAGAGATAGTTTCATAAGCAATAGATCGATCGATCATTCTTCAATTTCTCTAGTTCCCATCGAACCACCCTAGCCTCTAGAGTAGTGGGCTCCACCATCATATCCACGATCTCTCCTCCTCCACCAACATTGCTGTAACATCTGTCACTCCTCTTGCATCCATAACCACCAATGCTTCGACGACTACCTCCATATCCACCAGCACTTATAGATCCCCACCACTAAAGTAATAATCCCCCACCATCAAAGCAATTATCTAATCTAGTTAATGATGATGTTCCCCGCCAAGGTTATGCCCATTCTCGGTTTACATTTAAGTTTAGGTTTATTAGGTTTTATGGTTTAAGTTTGTTTTTTAATTTATTTAGTTACTTTAGGTTGTTACAGTGTTTGGGGTTTTAGGGTTTATGGTTAGGGTTTAGGGTTTAGGGTTAAGGGTTTAGGGTTTAGGGTTTAGCATTTTAGGGTTTAGGGTTTCGGGTTTAGGGTTTAGCGTTTAGGGTTTAGTGTTTTACAATTTGGGGTTTAAGGTTTTAAAAAATATAAAGTAAACCGGGTAGGTTTAGGTTTATTTTGTATATTTAGTTTATTTTTTATTTATTTTAATTTACATTATTTTTTATTTTATTTAGGTTTATCTTTTATTTTATTTAGTTTAGTTTTTTTAATTTTAGTTTAGGTTTTTTATTTTAGTATTTTTTTAGGTTTAGGTTTAGGTTTAGGTTTATTTTTAGTTGGTTTTTGTTTTTTTTTTAGGTTTAGGTTTTATTTCTCATTTTTAGGTTTAGTTTTAGGATTTTATTTTATTTCTTTAGGTTTAAGTTTTAGGATTTAATTTCAGGTTTATTTTTTGGTTTTATTTTTTTGTTTAGGATTAAGTTTATTTTTAGTTTATTTTGTTTTATTTAATATAGGTTAAAGTTTAAGTCTAGTTTATTTTAGGTGTAGGTTTAAGTTTTATTTATTTTAGATTTGTTTATTTTAGTTTAAGTTTAGGTTTATTTTATTTTATTTTTATTTTAAGTTTAGGATTTTGTTTTACTTTAGGGTTTAGGTTTTAATTTTTATTTTTTTATTTTTAATTTTTATGTTTAGGTTTTTATTTAGTTTTTATTTTATTTAAGTTTTTATTTTTAGGTTTATTTTATTTTTTAGCTTAGTTTAGGTAATTATTTATTATATTTTATTTTATTTTTAGGTTTAGGTTTTAGTTTAGGTTAGTATTTTATTTTATTTAGGTTTAGGTTTTATTTAGTTTTAGGTTTCTTGTTTTAGGGTTTAGGGTTTAAGGCTTAGGGTTTATTTTATGGTTTTATAGTTTAGGGTGGGTTTAGGGTTTTAGAGTTTAGGTTTAGTGGTTTAGGGATTAGTGTTTAGGATTTAGTGTTTAGCCTTTATGGTTTTAGGGTTTAGGGCCCAGGGTTAGCTGGGGTTAGGAAGGCCAGATTAGCGGAGGGGTCAGTTTATGTTATGGTTTAAGGCCCAGTTTGGGGTTTATGGTTTAAGTTTAGTTTGGATTTAGGGAGGTTTAGGGTGGGTTTTTAGGTTTGGTGGTTTAGGTTTAGGGTTTAGTGTTTAGGTTTTAGGGTTAGGGAGTTAGTTAGGGTTTAGGGTTTAAGATTTAGTGTGGTTTGGGTTTAGTGTGTTTAGGGTTGTCTTTAAATTAAGCAACCCATCAAGTTTTGGTTTATTTATATTTTATATTTTTATTTAGGTTTATTTTTAATTTTATTTAGTTTATTTTATTTATTTTAGGTTTTATTTTAGTTTAAGTTTAGGTTTATTTTATTTTATTTATTTTTTTTATTCTAAGTTTAGGTTTTTTTTTAGTTTAGGGTTTATTTTTCATTTATTATTTACTTTTAGGTTTCATTTCTAGGTTTATTTTTTAGGTTTAGGTTTTTATTATATTTAATTTTTGGTTTATTTGGTTTTTCTATGTTTAGTTTTTATTTTATTTAGGTTTTTCTTAAGTTTATTTTATTTTTAAGTTTAGTTCAGATTTTATTTCAGTTTACTTTTATTAATCATTTTTCTATTTTAGGTTTTAGTTTGGTTTTATTTTATTTTATTTTTACTCATTTAGTGTTAGGTTTTCTTATAAATTATATTTTAGGTTTTATTTAATTTAGGTTTAGGTTTTTTAGGTTTTGAGGTTTTTAGGGTTTAGTGTTTAGGGTTTAGGGTTTAAGATTTAGGGTTTTAGGGTTTAGGGTTTTAGGATTTAGGGTTTAGGGTTTAGTGTTTAGGCTTTAGGATTTAGGGTTTATGATTTTGGGTTTAGGGTTTAGTTTATCTTCGTGTTTAGGGTTTTTTTTTAAAATTAAGTAAAGCAATAGGTTTAGGTTTATTTAGTTTATTTTTTATTGATTTTACTTTATTTTAATTTTAATATTTATTTAGTTTAGTTTATTTATTTTTGTTTTATTTATTTCAGTTTATGTTTTTTTTATTTTTAGATTTAAGTTTATGTTTAGGTTTAATTTTTTTGTTGAGTTTTATTTTTATTTTATTTTTAAGGTTTAGGTTTTATTTTTTATTTTAAGGTATAGTTTCTTAATTTTATTTTTTTATGTTTAGGTTTTAGGTTTTATTTTAGGTTTATTTTTAGGTTTTATTTATTAGTTTATAATTTATTTATTTTTAGTTTATTTTAGGTATAGGTTTAGGTTTAGGTTTTATTTATTTTAGTTTAGTTTATTTTAGATTAGGTTTAGGTTTATTTTATGTTATTTATTTAATTTTTATTTTTGGTTTAGGTTATTTTTTAGTTAATGGTTTAGGATTTATTTTTTATCTATTTTTTAGGTTTTATTTTTAGGTTTTATTTTTTAGGTTTAGGATTTTCTATAGTTTTTAGTTTATTTTATTTTATGTTTATTTTATGTTTATGTTATTTTATTTATTTTAGTTTTATTTTATTTAGGTTTTTTATTCTTAGGTTTATTTTAAGTTTTATTTATTTTTGTTTTGTTTATTTTAATTTAGGTTTATGTTTATTTTATTTGTTTATTTTAGGTTTAAGTTTTCTTTTTGGGTTTAGGTTTTATTTTTTATTTATTTTAGGTTTTATTTTTGGTTTATTTTTAGGTTTAGGTTTTATTTAGGTTTTATTTTATTTTATTTTAGGTTTATTTTATCTTTATTTTACATTTAGGTTTTATTTTATTTATGTTTTATTTTTAGGTTTATTTATTTTATTTATTTTAGTTTAGGTTTTATTTATTTTATTTTAATTTAGTTTTATTTTTTTATTTAATTTTATGTTTAGCTTTAGGTTTAGGTTTAGGTTTTCATTTAGGTTTTATTTTATTTTATTTTGTTATTTATGTTTAAGTTTTCTTTATTTATTTTAATTTTAGATTTTATTTAGTTTAAGTTTTAGTTTTAGGTTTTAAGGGTTTAGGTATAAGGTTTAGGTTTAGGGTTTGTAGGGTTGTAGGTTTTAGGTTTAGGGTTTATGATTTAGGGTTTTAGGTTTAGGGTTTTTTTTGGGACATTTGAGCGAATTTAATCACAAACTCACACACACAACGCGTGCAAGGACTTGAACCCAAGATCTCTTTGTTGAAAGCCAAAGCTATCAACCACTACTAGCATGCAGTGTTTAGGGTTTAGGGTTTAAGATTTAGGGTTTAGGGTTTAGAGTATAGGGTTTTAGAGTTTAGGGTTGTAACTTTAGGGTTTAGAGGGTAGGTTTTAGGGTTTAAGATTTATGATTTAGGGTTTAGGGTTTAGGGTTTAGAGTTTTAGGGTTTATGATTTAGGGTTTAGGGTTTAGGTTTAGGGTTTAGGGTTTAGAGTATAGGTTTTTAGGGTTTAGGGTTTTTATTTTATTTTATTTATTTATTATTATTTTTTCGGGAAACCCCATATAGGGAAAATTTTATTGCCACAAAAAGAGGGTTACAAGGTCCTTGAAGGGGATAAACTCCACAACTACAGCTCAAAGAGCTACAATTAGCCTAGAAAGTAAATCCCCTATCTAAGTACAACCAAAAGTAAAATGAAAGAGTAAGGAAGGCAAAAGATACAAATTGATTAACATAGATAAGGCAATGGAAGATTAGGGCCAAAGCTCTTGTGATGAGAGAATGCATGACACTATGGAGCAAACCTACAGAGAACAAGAGAAATGCACCTGCAAAATTATAGAGAAAGTGAAATTAGAGCAGTTAAGGTAATATAGAAAAAATGGAAAATGAAGGCAGCAGAAATTGAGAAAGAAAATAAAGAAGTGTGATAGAGAAAGCTCAGACTCAGTCACACCAAGTTGGGGCAGATGCAAATATGAGCATCCAAACTTCAGCAGATGGGTTACATCACAAGAGCTACTACCAAACCAAAAGGAGTGAAATCATCACAGCCGTCATAGCCAACAAACCTATATAGCAACCATTTGTTGAAAGTCTTTTGAGCCTTAGTACACTGTAAACCTAAGCAAAAAAGATAGAAAAGAAATCAACAAAGTGAATGGGTAAGGAGATCCCATGCAAAAAAAATGTCATCATATTAGGCACCATGGCATGAGAATCCCAACACAAATGAAAGTGAGCCATCATTGTCAGGTCTACCATATTATTAACTAGATCCAAGGGTTTAAATAGACCAGCATGAAGCCCCCACCATAGGAAAACAATAGAAAAGGCCAGGGAAAGGTAAAAACCAATAGAAAGACTTGCTGAAATCCAGCAAGGCAATAGAATAGCATCGAAATAACCCCATCCCAAACATAGGGGACAAATAATAAACATACAACATTGATAGTTTAGGGTTTAGGGTTTAGGGTTTAAGGTTAGTTTTAGGGTTTGGGTTTTTTATTTTTAATTTTTAATTTTTAATTATTTTTTAAATTAAGTAAACTAGAAGGTTTATTTTTATTTATTTTATTTTTTTTATTTAGTTTAGTTTAGTTTATTTTTATTTGTATTTTTATTTAGTTTAGTTTAGGTTTTTAATTTTAGTTTATTTTATAGGCTAAGGTTTAGGTTTATGTTTATTTTTAGTTTAGTTTTTTTTATTTTATTTTTACCTTTAATTTTTTAATTTTTATTTTTAGGTTTAGGTGTACGTTTTTATTTTATTTTTTTTGTTTATGTTTTATATTTTTACTTTACGTTTATTTTCAGATTTTATTTTTTTAATTTAGGTTTAGGTTTATTTTAATTTAATTTTATTTTATTTAGTTTGGGTTTAGGTTTAAGTTTAGTTTATTTTAGGTTTAGATTTTGGTTTTATTTATTTTAGTTTAGGTTTAGGTTTAATTTATTTTTATTTTAAGTTTAGGTTTTTTTTAATTTAGGGTTTAGGATTTATTTTTTATTTATTTTAGGTTTTATTTTAGTTTTTATTAGGTTTATATTTAGTTTTATTTTTTATGTTATTTTAGTTTTATTTTATTTTTATTTTAGGTTTAGTTTTTATTTTATTTAGTTTTCTTATTTTTTAGTTTAGTTTAGGTTTTTAATCATTTTATTTTAGTTTAACTTTTTTTTTTAGGTTAGGTTTAGGTTTTAGTTTAAGTTTTTATTTTATTTTATTTATTTATTATATTTTTTGTTTAAGTTATTTTATTTATTTTATTTTTAGGTTTTGTTTTGTTTAGGTTTATGTTTTTAACTTTCTAGGAATTACAGTTTAGGGTTTAGGGTTAGTTTAGGGTTTTGGGTTTAGGGTTTTTTTGGGTTTAGGCTTTAGGGTTTATGGTTTATGTTTTAGGGTTTAGGGTTTAGGGTTTAGGGTTTAAGGTTAAGGGTTTCAGGGTATACAGTTTAGGGTTTATGGTTTAGGGTTTTAGGGTTTAGTGTTTATTTTTTATGTTTAGGGTTCAGGTTTTAGTTTAGGGTTTTATGTTTTTGTTTTTTTTATAGAGAACAAATTTAGATTCAATATTTCTTCTTTTTGATTTCATTAAATAAGTAACACACCAAGTTTTCTAAGACACAAGCGAAGACATAGATAAAAAATGAGCACTCATAGAGAAAATCAAATAACATAGATAATTAGAACTGTCTCTATTATAAAGATATAGTTCCATAAGCAGCAGATCGAATCGTTTCGTTTCTAGATCCCATTAGAACCACCCCAACCACTTTCAGTAGGGATCCATCATCATATCCCGATCTCCCGCCTCCATAACCACCATGGTTGTAACCTTCGTTGCTCCTCCCTCCATAACCACCACCGACCTCCTCCTCCATATCCATCGACCTCCATCCCCACCACCAGCGATAATGTTCGCATCCGCCTTCTCCACAACAACCAAGTCTTGACTGAGCCCGGTTGACGGTGATGTTCCTGCCGTCAAGGTTCTGCCCATTCTTAGGATTTAGGTTTAGGTTTAGGATTGTTTGGTTTTAAGGTTTAGGTTTAATTTTTAAATTTTTAAGTTTCTTTAGGTTTAGGTTTAGAGTTTGGTGTTTAAGGTTTAGGGTGGGGTTAGGGTTTAGGGTTTATGGTTTAGGGTTTAAGGTTTATGGTTTAGGGATTAGGGTTTAGGATTTTAGGGTTTATTCTTTTAGGGTTAGTGTTTAGGGTTTTGGGTTTAGGCTTTTTTAGGGTTTAGGGTTTAGGGGTTTTTTTTTTTTTTAGGGAAACCCCATGATACGGGGGTATTTTATTGCCACAAAAAAAGGTTACAAGGTCCTTAAAGGGGATAAACGAAACTACTGCTCAAAGAGCTACAATCCCTAAGGAGTAAATCCCCATCTAAGTACATCCAAGAGCAAAAGAAAACATTAAAGCAATCAAAAGATACAAGATGATTAACATAATAGGCTAAAGAAAGTATATAGGACAATGATGGTTGTAAGAGTGCTTGGTAATATGGAGCAAACCGCAAGATAAAAGAGAGAAACACGCAAAGTTATAATGAGAGAGAGATTAGAAGCTTAAGGTACACAAAAAAGATAGAAGGAAATAATATAAAATGAGTATGATAATAGGAAAATGTGATAGAAGGCTCAGCTCAATCACACCATGTTGGGAGATGCAAATATGAGCATCCAAACTTCGAGAAGGGTTACATCACATGAGCTACTACCGAACCAAAAAGAAGTGAGAACATCACGGCCATCATAGCCAACAAACCTGTGAGAAGGAAGCACACAGTTGTTGATATTCTTGTAAGCTTTATTACCTGCAAACCTAAGCAAAATCATATCTAAAATATATAAATAATTACTAAGAGCTGAAGGATAAGGAGTCTCATTCAAGAAAATTATCATCAATATAGCCATCTTGACATGAGAAGACATAAAAATAAGTGAGTGAGCCATCTTAGCCAGAATCTCATGAATAGCCATGTTCAGGAAAGAAAATAGTCCAGCATATAATCCCTCCATAAGAAAATTACAGAGGAGACAACTAGCTGAAAACCTGTTAAATAAGTCAATGAGCCTATAATTAACACCATCCCACTCACATGATATGTAAATGAATCTTTCAAGTAAGAAAATAACCCGAAACAATCCCTTATTAATGTTTAGGAGAAAGCAATAGTAAAGGAAGACAGCATAGCTCAATATAGGGAATGAACTGCAACCAACCAAAATTAGCACCCAGAAAGAATAGTTAGAGCAGCAGCTCCAATAGCAGCAATCAGGGCCACCATTCAGATAATCCAGCTCTACAATCAATCCAAAGAACGAGACAGCAAAAGGGTTTAGGGTTTATGGATTAGGGTTTAGGGTTTAGGGTTTTGGTTTAGGTGTTTTTAGGGTTTATGTTTTTTTTTAAATTAAGTAAACCGGTAGGTTTAGGTCTATTTAGTTTATTTTTTTATTTATTTTAGTTTATTTTATTTTTTAATTTTATTTAAGTTTATTTTTTTATTTATATTTAGGTTTATTTTTTATTTTTATTCAACTTAGTTTATTTATTTTAGTTTAGGTTATTAATTTTTGTTTATTTTTTTAGGTTTAGATTTATTTTTTAGTTTAGTTTTTTTTAAAGTTTAGGTTTTATCTTTTATTTTTTAGTTTAAGTTCAAGTTTTTATTTTAAGTTCATTTTTAGGTTTTATTTTTTTATTTTTGGTTGAGGTTCAGATTTAGTTTATTTTATTTTATTTAGTTAGGCTTTTTGTTTAGGTTTAGTTTATTTTGGGCTTATGTTTAGCTTTTATTTATTTTAGTTTAGGGTTAGTTTTATTTTATTATTATTTTAAGTTTAAGTTTTTATTTTACATTTAGGATTTAGGTTTTATTTTTTATTTATTTTTAGGTTTTATTTTTAGGTTTTTTTTAGGTTAAGGTTTTTATTTAGTTTTTATTTTATTTTATTTTAGATTTATTTTATTTTTATTTTATGTTTAGTTTTTATTTTATTTAGGTTTTATTTTTTAGTTTACTTTTGGTTTTATTTATTTTATTATAGTTTGGTTTTATTATTTTTTTTAGGTTTAGGTTTATGTTTTAGTTTATGTTTCATTTTACTTTTAATTTTATTTTGGTTTAGGTTTTCTATTTATTTTATTTTTAGGTTTTATTTAGTTTAGGTTTAGGTTTAGCTTTAGGGTTTAGGGTTTAAGGTTTAGGGTTAGTTTAGGGGGTGGTGAGTTTAGGGTTTAGGGTTTAAGGAGGCTTTAGGGTTCTGATTTAGGGTTTAGGGGTTTAGGGTTTAGGGCCCAGGGTTTAGGTTTTGGGTTTTGGTTTAGGTTTAGTTAGGGTGGGTTTAGGGTTTGGGGTAGGTTAGGGTTTAGGGAGTTTAGGGCTTAGGATTTATTAGGGGTTTAGGTTTAGGGTTTAGGGTTAGGGTTTTATTTTTATTTAGGGTTTGGGTTTAGAGTTAGTTGGGTTGTAGGTTTAGGGTTTAGTGTTTAGGGTTAAGTGTTTAGGGTTTATGGTTTTAAAATTAAGAAATAGTTTAGGTTTATTTATTTAGTTTGCATTTTTTTATCTTTTATTTTTAGGTTTTGGTTTAGGTTTAGATTTTTGTTTATTAGTTTAGTTTTATTTTAATTTTAATTTTATGTTCTAGTTTTATTTTTTATTTTTAGGTTTAGGACTACATTTTTGTTTTATTTTTTTAGTTTTAGGTGTTAGGTTTTTATTTTAGGTTCATTTTTGGGTTTTAGTTTTTAGTTTAGGTTTAGGTTTAGGTTTATTTTTAGTTTATATCATTTTTTATAGTTTAGGGTTTAGGTTTAGTTTAATTTAGGTTTATGTTTATGTTTTATTTATTTTTGTTTGGTTTATTTTAGTTTAGGTTTAGGTTTATTTTATTTTGTTTATTTGATGTTTAATTTTTTTTTAAATTGTGGTTTAGGTTTTATTTTTTATCTATTTTTAGTTTTATTTTTGGGTTTATTTTTTATGTTTAGGTTATTATTTAGTTTTTATTTTATTTTATTTTAGGTTTATTTTTTTATCTTATGTTTAGTTTTATTTTATTTAGGTTTTTTATTTTTAAGTTTATTTTACTTTTTAATTTAGCTTAGGATTTTATTTATTTTGTTTTAGTTTAATTTTTATTTTAAATTATATTTTATTTTTAAGTTTAGGTTTAGGTTTAGGTTTAGGTTTTAGTTTAGGTTTTTATTTTATTTTATTTAATCTATTTAAGTTTACTTTTTTTATTTATTTTATTTTTAGGTTTTATATAGTTTTGGTTTACATTTTTAAGTTTTTAGGGTCTAGGGTTTAGGATTTAGGGTTTATTATTTAGGGTTTAGGGTTTGTGGTTCAGGGTTTAGGGTTCAGGGTTGAAGGTTTTAGATTTTAGGTTTAGGGTTTAGGATTTAGGGTTTAGGGTTTTAGGGTTTAGGGTTCTAGGTTAAAGGTTTAGGGTTAGTTCTAGGGTTGAGGTTATTTATTTATTATTTATTTATTTATTATTTTACTGATTTATGGTTTAGGGTTAGTTTAGTTTTAAGTTGATTATAGGTTTAGGGTTTAGGTTAATTTTAGGGTTTAGGGTTTTAGATTTATGGTTTAGGGTTTAGGGTTTAGGGTTATTTTTCAAATAAAACAAGCAATTTTAGGTTTATTTAGTTTATTTTGTAATTATTTTTAAATATTTTATTTTTATTTTATTTTATTTTTTTTATTTTATTTAGTTTGGTTTATTTATTTTAGGTTTATTTATTTTAGTTTAAGTTTTTTTATTTTAGTTTTTTTTTAGGTTTAGGTTTAGATTTTTGTTTATTTATTAGATTAGTTTTATTTTTATTTTATTATTTAGGTTTTGATTTTATTTTTTATTTTTAGGTTTTAGGGTTGTAGGTTTATTGGTTATGGTTTAGGGTTTAGGGTTTTAGGGATTAGGGTTTAGAGTTTAGGGTTTAGGGTTAGTGTTTTTATTTATTTATTTTTATTTATGGTTTAGGGTTTATGGTTTGTTTAAGGTTTAGGGTTTAGGGTTGTAGGTTTACGATTTAGGATTTAGGGTTCAAGGGTTTTTTTAATCTTTAAATTAAGTAAACCGATAGGTTTAGGATTATTTAGTATATTTAGTATATTATTTTATTAGGTTTATTTTTTATTTAGTTTAGTTTATTTATTTTAGGTTTATTTACTTTAGTTTAGGTTTTTTGTTTTAATTTATTTTTTAGCTTTAGGTTTAGGTTTAGATTTATTTTTTAGTTGAGTTTTATTTTTATTTTATATTCTTGGTTAAGGTTTTTTTTTTAAGTTTAGGTTTTGGTTTTTATTTTATTTTTTTTATTTTTTTGTTTTAGGTTTTTAATTTTGATTTATTTTTAGGTTTTATTTTTTAGTTTAAGTTTAGGTTTATTTTATTTTATTTTATTTTATTTAGTTTAGGTTTAGGTTTAGTTTATTTAAGGTTTAGCTTTTTTTTTTATTTTTGTAGTTTAGTTTATTTTAGTTTTATTTATTTTATTCTTATTTTAGGACGTTTTCTTTAAGTTTTGGGTTTTAGTTTTATTATTTATTTATTTCTAGGTTTACGTTTTTTTTAAGTTTAGGTTTTGGTTTTAATTTTATTTTATTTTTATTTTTTGTTTGGTTTTTATTTTATTTAGGTTTTTATTTCTTAGGATCATTTTACTTTTTAGTCTTCTTTAGGGTTTTATTTATTTTATTTGAGTTTTTTATTATTTTATTTTATTTTATTTTTAGGTTTAGGTTTTTCATTTATTTTAGTTTAGTTTAGGTTTTATTTTATTTTTTTATTTAGGTTTAATATTTTTAATTTATTTTATTTTTATGATTAATTTATTTTAGGTTTAGGTTTTTAGGGTTTAGGGTTGAGGGTTAAGAGTTTAGGGTTTAGGGTTTAGAGTTTTAATGTTTAGAGGTTTAGACTTTAGGGTTTATGGTTAGGGTTTAGTGGGTTTAGAGATTTAGTGTAGGTTGGAGTTTAGGAGCTTAGACAGGTTAGATTAGTGGGTTTAGTGAAGATAGTTTAGGGTTTAAGGTTTAGTTTAGGGTAAGTTTTAGGGTTTAGGAGTTAGGGTTTAGGGTTTAGGGTTTAGAGAGTTTAGGTTTAGGATCTGTCAGGGGTTTAGGTTTAAGAGGTTGGTTTTAGGGTTTTAGGTTAAGTTAGTTTAAGGTTTAGGTTTAGGTTTTAGGGTGGTAGGTTTAGGTTTATGTAGTGTAGAGTTTAGGGTTTAGGGTCCAGGGTTTAGGGTGCTTAACATTTAAGTTTATTTATTTTAATTTAGGTTTATGTTTATTTTATTTTATTTATTTATGTTTAGGTTTTAGTTTAGGGTTTTTTATTATTTATTTATTTTTAGGTTTATTTTTTAAGTTTATGTTTTTTATTTAGTTTTTATTTTATTATATTTTTTATTTTATTTTATTCTTGTTTTAAGTTTAGTTTTTATTTTATTTATGTTTTTTTTCTTAGGTTCATTTTACCTTTTAGTTTTATTTAGGTTTTTATTGATTCTATTTAATTTTATTAATTTTTTAATTTTATTTTTTTTAGGTTTAGGTTTATTTATTTATTTTATTTTTATGTTTTATTTAGTTAAGGTTTTGGTTTTTATGTTTTTAGGGTTTAGGGTTTAGGGTTTTAGGGTTTAGGGTTTTAGTGTTTAGTGTTTTAGGCTTTAGGGTTTAGTGTTTTAGGCTTTAGGGTTTAGGCCTTAGAGTTTAGGGTTTAGGGTTTTTGGAGTTTAAGGAGACAACTTAGGATTTAGGGATAGATTAGGGTATAGGATTTAGTGTTTAGGGTTTAGGGTTTAGGGTTAGTGGGTAGTTTAGGGTGGTCAGGGTTGGTAGGGTTTAGGGTTTAGGGAGGGTTAAGGTTTAGGGTTAAGGTTTAGGTTGTAGGTTTATGAGTTAGGATTTAGGGTTTAGAATTTAGGGTGGTTTAGGTTTAGGGTTCAGGTTTAGGTTAGGGTGCATTTTTTTTGGTTTAGAGTTCCACGTTTATTTATTTATTTTAGGTTTTAGGTTTTGTTTGGTTTTATTTTGTTTTTATTTAATTTTATTTTAAGTTTATTTTATTTTTATTTTATGTTTAGGTTTTATTATATTTCGGTTTTTTTTTAAGGTTTATTTTCATTTTTTTAGCTTCAGTTAGGTTTTTATTTATTTTATTTTAATTGAGTTTTTATTTTTAGTTTTATTTTATTTTTTGGTTTAGGTTTAGGTTTTAGTTTAGGTTTAGGTTTTTATGTTTTCAGGGTTTAAGTTTAGGGTTTAGGGTTTATGGTTTAGGATTTAGGTTTATGTTTTGGGTTTAAGGTTGTAGGTTTTAGGGTTTAGGGTTTAGGGTTTAGGGTTTAGGGTTTTAGGGTTTAAGGTTTATGGTTTAGGGTTTAGGGTTTAGGGTTGTAGGTTTAGTGCTTAGGGTTAATTTTTAGGGTTTTTTGATTTAGGGTGATGGTTTAGGGTTTTATGGTTTAGGGTTTTTATGTATTTTATCTTAGTTTAGTTTTTTTTTTTTCATTTTATCTTTATGTTTATTTTAGGTTTAGATTTTGGTTTTTATTTTTTTTATTTTTTTTATGTTAATATTTTATTTTATGTTTATTTTTAGGTTTAGGTTTTTATTTATTTTATTTTAGGTTATATTTATTTAAATTTTGGAAATTTGGTTTTAGGGTTAAAGGTTTTGGATTTTGGTTTTAGGTTTGGGTTTTTTGGTTTAGGGTTTAGAGTTTAGGGTTGTAGGTTTTAGGGTTTAGGGTTTATGTTTTAGGGTTCAGGGTTTCAGGGTTTAGGGTTTAGGTTTTATTTATTTTAGTTTAGTTTATTTTAGTTTTGGTTTATGTTTATTTTATTTTGTTTATTTTAGGTTTAGGTTTTATTTTTTAAGTTCTGGTTTAGGTTTTATTTTAAGTTTATTTTTAGGTTTAGGTTTTATTTAGTTTTTATTTTATGTTATTTTGGGTTTATTTTATTTTATTTTACATTTAGTTTTTCATTTGTTTAAGTTTAAGTTTAGGTTTACTTTATTTTTTTTAGTTTTTATGTTTTTATTTATTTTTTATTTTATTTTATTTTTAGGTATAGGTTTAAGTTTAGGTTTATCATTTAGTTTATGTTTTTATTTTATTTAGGTTAAGGTTTTTTTATTTAATTTATTTTTAGCTTCATTTAGTTTAGGTTTTAAGGTTTGGTATAGTTTAGGGTGGGTTTAGGGTGGGTAGGGTATAGGGTTTGGTTTAGGGTTTGGTGGTAAGGTCAGTGGTTTATGGTTTAGGTTTAGGGTTTAGTGGGGTGGGTTTAGGGTGGTTTGGGGTTTAGGGTTTTATGGAGGTTTATGGTGTTTAGTGCACATAGGTTTAAAAGGTTAATCCCAGGATTTATGGTTTAGGGTTTAGGGTTTAGGTTTAGAGTTTAGGGTTTAGGTTTAATGAGCTTTAGGATTAGGGTTGGGGTAGGGCTGATTAGCATAGGTTTATGTAGAAGGGTTAAGTTGTGGTTTGGGTTTAGGCTTTAGGGTTTAGGGTTTTTAGAGTTTAGGCTTTAGGGTTTAGGGTTAGTTTAGGGTTTAAGGTTTAGGGTTTTAAGCTTTAGGGTTTAGGGTTTAGGTTTTAGGGTTAGTGTTATAGTTTAGGGTTTAAGGTTTATTATTTAGGGTTTAGGGTTTAGGGTTTAAGGTTAGTTTACGGTTTATGGTTTAGGGTTACTTCAGGGTTCTAGGTTTATAGTTTAGAATTAAAGGTTTAGGGTTTAGGGTTTTTTAAAAAAATTAACTAAACCAACAGGTTTAGGTTTATTTTTATTTTTGGTTTATTTTTTTGTAGTTTAGGGTTTAGATTTTATTTTTTATTTATTCTTTGGTTTTATTTTTAGGTTTATTATTTAAGTTAAGGTTTTTATTTTATTTTTATTTTATTTTATTTTAGGTATAATTCATTCTTCTTTTACGTTTAGTTTTTATATTATTTAGGTTTTTTATTATTATTTTATTTTATTTACTTTACTTTAGGTTTTTATTTATTTTAATTTAGTTTATTTTTATTATTTTATTTTATTTTATTTTTTGGTTTAGACTTAGGTTTTAGTTTAGGTTTTTATTATATTTTATTCTACTTTTTTATTTTATTTTGGTTTAGGTTTTTTATATATTTTATTTTTAGGTTTATTTAGTTTAGTTTAGGTTTTAGGTTTTAGTTTAGTAGTGTTTAGTGTTTAGGCTTTAGGTTTTAGGGTTTAGGGGTTAGGGTTTAGGGTTTAAAGTTTAGTGTTTATGCTTTAGGGTTTTTTAAAAATTAAACCCGGTTTGTTTTAGTGTTTATTTTTTAGTTTAGTTTATTTATTTTAATGGGTTTTATTTTATTTTGTTTTTAAGTTTATGTTTAGGTTTAGGTTTATTTTTTAGTTTATTTTATTTTATTTTTTTAGGTTTATTTTATTTTATTTTTGGAGGTTTAAGTTTTATTTTATTTTTTTAGGTTTAGGTTTTAGGTTTTATTTTATGTTTATTTTGTTTTTTAGTTTAGGTTTAGGTTTATTTTTTATTTTATTTTATTTAGTTTAGGTTTAGGTTTAGGTTTACTTTATTTTAAGTTTAGGTTTAGGGATTAGGGTTAGTTTAGGGTTTAGGGTTTAGGGTTTAGGGTTTAGGGTTTGGGGTTTAGGGTTTAGGGTTTAGGTTTTAGGGTTTAGGGTTTATGGTTTAGGGTTTAAGGTTTTAAGGTTAAGGGTTTTGGATTTATGTTTTAGGTTTAGGGTTCAGGTTTTAGTTTAGGGTTTAGGGTTTTTGATTTTTTTTTAACGGTGAACAAATTTAGATTCAACATTTTTTATTTTCGATTTCATCAACCAAGTAACACACCAAGTTTTGTTAGACACAAGTGACAACATAGATAAAAAATGAGCACGCATAGGGCAAATCAAACACCCTAGATAACTAGAACCATCTATACTATAAAGACACAGTTCCTTAAGCAGCAGAAATAATCAGCTGTTCTTCAGTTTCTCTTATTCCCATGAAAACCACATTGGCCTACGGATCCACCATCATATCCTCCTCTCTCCTCTCGCCACCGACTATAACCTTCATTGCTCCTCCGCCTCCATAACCACCACTCGTCGACCACCACCTCAGATCCACCGGCCACCTAAATCCCAAACCACCACTACAATAGCCGCTTTCCACCTCCACCGCCAAATCTACATTGAGGATGGTTGACGGTGATGTTCCTGCCGGAAAAGTTTTGCCCATTCTTAGGGTT
This sequence comes from Cymbidium sinense, assembly GCA_021442155.1. Taxonomy (NCBI): domain Eukaryota; kingdom Viridiplantae; phylum Streptophyta; class Magnoliopsida; order Asparagales; family Orchidaceae; genus Cymbidium; species Cymbidium sinense. The sequence continues at coordinate 41,485,965 of CM038216.1, forward strand.
TAGGTTTAGGTCTATTAGGTTTTAGGGTTTAGGTTTATTTTTTCATTTATTTAGTTACTTTTGGCTTAGGTTTATGATTGAGGTTTAGGGTTTAGGTTTAAGGGTTAGGGTTTATTGGTTAGTGTTTAGGGTTTAGCGTTTAAGGTTTAATCTTTAGGCTGTAGGGTTTAGCGTTTAGGGTTTTAGGGTTTATGCTTTTAGGATTTAGGGTTTAGGGTTAAGGTTTAGGGTTTACGGTTTATGGTTTTCTAGGGTTTAGGATTTAGGGTTTTGATTTAGTGTTATAGGTTTAGGTTTAGGTTTTAGGTAGTTTGTTTTGTTTGTAGGTTTAGTGTTTAAGGTTTAGGGTTTAGGGTTTAGGGTTTAGGCTTTTAGGGTTTATGATTTTAGGGTTTAGGGTTTAGGGTTATAGGTTTCTGGTTTAGGATTTAGGGTTTATGTTTTTTTTTGTTAAATTATATAAACCGATTGGTTTAGTTTATTTAGTTTATTTTTTATTTATTTTGTTTATTTTACTTTTTATTTTATTTCAATTTTTATTTAGTTTAGGTTATTTATTTTAGGTTTATTTATTTTAGTTTAGGTTTTTTATTTTAGTTTATTTTTTAGGTTTAGGTTTAGGTTTAGGTTTATGTTTTAGTTGAGTTTTATTTTTATTTTATGTTTTAGGTGTAGGTTTTATTTTTTTAATTTTAGGTTTAGAAATAGGTTTTTATTTTATTTTTTTAGGTTTAGGCTTTATGTTTTTATTTTAAGTTTATTTTTAGGTTTTATTTTTTAGTTTAGGTTTAGGTTTAGTTTGTTTTATTTATTTTAGTTTAGTTTATTTTAGTTTAGGTTTAGGTTTATTTTATTTGGTTTATTTTATTTTTGTTTTTGTTTATGGTTTTTCTTAGTTTAGTGTTTAGGTTTTATTTTTATTTATTTTTTAGGTTTATTTTTTAGGTTTAGGTTTTTTTGTAGTTTTTATTTTATTTTATTTTAGGTTAATTTTAGTTTTATTTTACTTTTAGTTTTTATTTTATTTAGGTTATTTATTCTTAGGTTTATTTTATTTTTAATTATAGTTTAATTTTTATTTATTTTAATTTAGTTTATTTTTTATTTGTTTGTTTATTTTATTTTTAGGTTTAAATCTACATTTTAGTTTAGGTTTTTATTTTATTTTATTTTTTATTTTATTTATGTTTAAGTTTTTTTAAATATTTTATTTTTAGGTTTTATTTAGTTTAAGTTTAGATTTTTTTTGGTTTTTAGGGTTTAGGGTTTAGGGTTTAGGGTTTAGGGTTTTATGGTTTAGGATTTTACGATTTAAGGTTTAGGGTTAGGGTTTAGGGTTAAGAATTTAGTGTTTAGGCTTTAGGGTTTAAGGTTAGCTTAGGGCTTAAAGTTTTTTTTAAAAATTAAGTAAACTAGTAGGTTTAGGTTTATTTAGTTTTTTTATTTTTTATTTTTATTTATTCTTATTTTTATAATTTACATTTTATTTTTTATTTTATTTTTAGGTTTATTTATCTAATTGAGTATTGTTTGTATTTTATTTTTTTAGGTTTAGGTTTTATTTTTTAGTTTTATGTTTAACTTTATGTTTTATTTTATTTTTTAGGTTTAGGTTTTAGGTTTTTTTTTCGTTCATTTTAGATTTTATTTTTTAGTTTAGGTTTAAGTTTATTTTAGTTTATTTTCTTTTATTTAGTTTAAGTTTAGGTTTAGGTTTATTTTATTTTAGGTTTAGGTGGGTTTACAGTTTATGGTTTGGGGTTTATGGTTTAGGGTTTAGGTTTTAGGGTTTATGGTTTAGGGTTTAGGGTTTAGGGTTTAGGGTTTAGGTTTTAGGGTTATTAGGGTTTTAGGGTTTAGGGTTTAGGGTTGGGGTGGCCCAGTTTAAGGTTTAGGGTTCTTGTTTTAGTTTAGGGTTTAGGGTTTTTCATATATATATAGTTTTAATGGAGAATAAATTTAGATTCAACATTTCTTCTTTTCAATTTCTTCAACCAAGTAATACAAAAAGTTTTCTAAGACATAAGTGACGACATAGATCAAAAATGAACACGCATAGAGCAAATCAGAAATATTGGATAACTATAACCATTTCTACTGTAAAGACACAGTTCCATAAGCAGCAGATTGGTTTGACCATTCTTCAGTTTCTCCAGTTCCCATCAGAACCACCCTGGCCTCTCCAGTACTTGGATACACCATCAAATCCCCTATCTCTCCGTCGACCACCACCACAGTTTAGGGTTTTGGGTTTTGGTTTTAGGTTTAGTGTTCAGGTTTTAGTTTAGGGTTTTGGTTTTTTTGTTAACGGTGAACAAATTCAGATTCAACATTTTTTACTTCTGATTTCATCACCCTACTCACACACCAAGTTTTCTAAGACACAAGTGACGACATAGATAAAAAATGAGCACGTATAGAGCAAATCAAAAACCCTAGATAACTAGAACTATGGATACTGTAAAGACATAGTTCCAAAAGCAGATACAATTGGTTGTTCTTCAGTTTCTCCTGTTCCCATGAAAACCACCCTAGCCTCAGGATCCACCATCATATCCTTGATATCTCCCTCTGGCACCACCACGGCTGTAACATTCGTCGCTCCTCTCGCCTTCATAACCACCACTACTCTGACCACCACCTCCATATCCACCAGCACCTCTAAATCCCCCAACACCACTATGATAACCTCCACCACCGCACCAGATCTAGACAGACGCTGGTTGATGGTGATGTTCCTACCGTCAAGGTTCTACCCATTATTAGGGTTTAGGTTTAGGTTTATAAGGTTTTAGGGTTTAGGTTTATTTTTTAATCTCTTTAGTTACTTTAAGTTTGGGTTTAGTATTTGAGGTTTAGGGTTTGTGTTTAGGGTTACAGTTTAGGGTTTAGGGTTTAGGGTTTATGATTTTAGGGTTTATGCTTTTAGGGTTTAGGGTTTAGGGTTTAGGGTTTATGGTTTAGGGTTGTAGGTTTAGTGTTTTATGTTCAGGATTAATTTTAGGGTTTAGGGTTTAGGGCTTAGGATTTAGGGTTTAGGGTTTAGGGTTGAGGGTTAAGGGTTTAGTGTTCATTTTTTTCTAAATTAAGTAAACCGGTTTAAGTGTATGTAGTTTATTTTTTAAATATTTAGTTTATTTCATTTTTTTATTTTTTATTTATGTTTTATTATTTAGTTTAGTTTGTTTATTTTAGTTTATTTTTTGGTTCATATTTAAGTTTTATTTTATTTTTTTAGTTTAGTATATATATATATATTTTTTTTAGGTTTAGGTTTCATTTTTATTTTAGGTTCGGTTTAGGTTTTATTTTATTTTTTTTAAGTTTAGGTTTTAGTTTTTCATTTTAGTTTTATTTGTAGGTTTTATTTAGTTTAGGCTTATTTTTGGTTTATTTTATTTTATTTAATTTAGGGTTCAGGTATAGTTTAGTTTAGGTTTAGGTTTAGGTTTTATTTATTTTAGTTTAGTTTATTTTTGTTTAGGATTAGGTTTATTTTATTTTCATTATTTTAGATTTAGGTTTTTTTAGTTTAGTCAATTTTTTCTTAGGTAATATTTTATTTTTATTTTCATGTTTAAGTTTTATTTTATTTTCTTTTAGGTTTTTTTTTTTTATGTTTAGTTTTATTTTATTTTGGTTTTATTTTTAGGTTTATTTTATTTTTAATTTAGTTTAGGTTTTATTTTTTTTTATTTTAGTTTAGGTTTAATTTTTATTTTATTTTTTTTAGGTTTAGGTTTAGGCATAGGATATTTTAATTTAATTTTATTTATTTTATTTAGATTTTGGTTTTTTATTTAATTTACTTATAGATTTTATCTAGTTTAGGTTTAGGTTTTAAGGGTTTTAGGGTTTATCGTTTAGGGTTTATAGATTAGGGTTTAGTGTTTAGGATTTAGGGTTTAGGGTTTGGGATTTAAGGTTTATGGTTTAGGGTTATATGTTTTAGGGTTTAGGGTTTATGGTTTAGGGTATTTTTTAATTTTTTTTAATTTTTTTTAATTTTATAATTTTTTTATTTTTTTTAAATTAAGTAATCTGGTAGGTTTAGGTTTATTTAGTTTATTTTTTTATTTTGATTTATGTTTCTTTTTATTTTTATTTTGTTTAGTTTATTTATTTTAGTTTATTTTTTTATTTTATTTTATTTTGTAAGTTTAGGTTTAGGTTTATTTTTTAGTTTGTTTTTATTTTTATTTTATCTTTTAAGTATAGGTTTTATTTTTTATTATTAGGTTTAGGTTTATATTCTTTTTAAGGTTTAGGTTTTAGGTTTTTATTTATGGTTTATTTTTAGGTTTAGTTTTTTTAGTTTAAGTTTATTTTAGTTTATTTTATTTTATTTTTTTATTTTAGGTTTAGACTTAGGTTAGGTTTTATTCATTTTAGTTTAGGTTTAGGTTTATATTGTTTTTATTTTAGGTTTTATTTTTTTTTAGTTTAGGGTTTAGGTTTTATTTTTTATTTGCTTTTTGGTTTTATTTTTAGGTTTATTATTTAAGTTTAGGTTTTATTAAGTTTTATTTTATTTTATTTTAGGTCAATTTTATTTTTATTTTAGGTTAAATTTTATTTTATTTAGGTTTTTATGTTTTAGTTTAGTTTAGAATTTTATTTAATTAATTTTGTTTAGGTTTTTTTGAGTTTTGGGTTTAAGTTTTATTTTTATTTATTTTTTGTTTATTTTTTGGTTTAGGTTATTATTTAGTTTTTATTTTAATTTATTTTAAGTTTATTTTATTTTTATTTTATGATTTGTTTTTATTTTATTTGAAGTTTTTATTTTTAGCTTTATTTTATTTTTTAGTTTAGTTTAGGTTTTAATTTATTTTATTTTAGTTTAGTTTCAATTTATTATTTTATTTTATTTTTAAGTTTAGGTTTAGATTTTAGTTCAGGATTTTATTTCATTTTATTTTAGTTATTATATTTATGTTTAGACTTTTTATTTATTTAATTTTAGGTAGTTTAGTTTAAGTTTTTGGGTTTAGGGTTCTGGTTTAAGGATTAGGGTTTAGTTTGGGTTTTAGGTTTTTTGATTTTGTTATTTATTTATTGTTTAGGGTTTTGTTGTAGGGTTTAGGGTTTTAGGGTTTAGGATTTAGCATTAGGCTTTTTTTTCTTTTTTATTTAATTTTAAATTATGTAATCTTGAAGGTTTAGGATTATTTAGTTTATTTTTTATTTTGATTTAAGTTTATTTTTATTTTTATTAAGTTTAGCTTATTTATTTTAGGTTTATTTATTTGAGTTTAGTATTTTTTATTTTAGTTTATTTTTTAGGTTTAGGTTTAGGGTTAGGTTTATTTTTTATTTTAGTTTTTTATATTTTATTTTTTAGGTTTAGATTTTTTTTTTTTAATTTTAGGTTTAGGTTTAGGTTTTTATTTAATTTTTTTTAGGTTTTGGTTTTACATTCTTATTTTAGGTTTATTTTAATTTATTTATTTTTTTTAGTTTAGAGGTTTAGGTTTAGGTTTTATTTATTTTAGTTTATTTTATTTTAATTTAGGTTTAGGTTAATTTTATTTTTATTTTAGGTTTAGTTTCTTTTTTTTAGTTTAGGGTTTAGATTTTATTTAATTAGTTTAGGTTTTGTAGGTTTAGTTTATTTTATTTATGTTTAGGTTTATTAATTTTACTTTAGGTTTAGGTTTTTTTTATTTTTATATTTTAGGTTTAGGTTCTTTTTTAGTTTATGGTTTTGGTTATATTATTTATTTATTTTTAGGTTTTTACTTAGTTTTTATTTTATTTTATTTTAGGTTAATTTTATTTTTATTATAGGTTTACATTTTATTTTTAGGTTTTATTATTTTTTTTTAGTTTCAATTTTATTTATTTTATTTTAGTTTAGTTTTATTTTTTATTTTATTTTCTTTTTAGGTTTAGGTTTAGATTTAGGTTTAGGTTTTAGTTTATGTTTTATTTTATTTTGCTTTAGATTTTTTATTAATTTTTTTTAGGTTTTAATTAGTTTAGGTTTAGGTTTTAGCTTTTTTAGGGTTTAGGGTTTAGGGTTTTGGGTTTGTTTTGTTTTAGGGTTTAGGGTTTAGGGTTTAGGATTTTAGGGTTTAGGGTTTAGGGTTTAGGGTTTAGGGTTAAGGGTTTAGTGTTTTAGGGTTTAGGGTTTAGGGTTTAGGGTTTAAGTTTTACGTTTAGGGTTCAAGTTTTAGTTTAGGCTTTGGGTTTTGGGTTTTAACGAGAAAAAAATGAAAAACATTTCTTCTTTTGTTTAATTAGTTTATTTAAATTTTTGTTTATTTTTATTTCCATTTAGTTTAGTTTATCTTTTAGGTTTATTTATTTTAGTTTATTTTTTAGGTTAGGTTTGATTTTGAGTTTAGTTTTTTTTTTAGTTTAGGGTTTAGATTTTATTTATTTAGTTTAGGTTGGTCTAGGTTTAGTTTTTTATTTATGTTTAGGTTTATTAATTTTACTTTAGGTTTAGGTTTTTTTATTTTTATATTTTAGGTTTAGGTTCTTTTTTTAGTTTATGGTTTTGGTTATATTATTTATTTATTTTAGGTTTTACTTAGTTTTATTTTATTTTATTTTAGGTTAATTTTATTTTATTATAGGTTTACATTTTATTTTACTTAGGTTTTATTATTTTTTGTTTAGTTTCAATTTTTATTTATTTTATTTTAGTTTAGTTTTTATTTTTTATTTTATTTTCTTTTTAGGTTTAGGTTTAGATTTAGGTTTAGGTTTTAGTTTATGTTTTTATTTTATTTTGCTTTAGATTTTTTTATTTATTTTATTTTTAGGTTTTAATTAGTTTAGGTTTAGGTTTTTAGCTTTTTAGGGTTTAGGGTTTAGGGTTTAGGGTTTAGGGTTTTGGGTTTTAGGTTTTAGTTTTAGGGTTTAGGGTTTAGAGTTTAGGATTTTAGGGTTTAGGGTTTAGGGTTTAGGGTTTAGGGTTTTTAGTGTTTTGTGGGTTTAGGGTTTAGGGTTTAGGGTTTAAGTTTTACGTTTAGGGTTCAAGTTTTAGTTTAGGGTTTAGGGTTTTGGGTTTTAAGAGAAAAAATTGATTTAAAACATTTCTTCTTTTGTTTAATTAATTTATTTAGTTTATTTAAATTTTGTTTATTTTTTATTTCCATTTAGTTTAGTTTGTTTTATTTTATTTATTTTAGTTTATTTTTTAGGTTAAGTTTGATTTTGAGTTTAGTTTTTTTTTAGTTTAGGGTTTAGATTTTATTTATTTAGTTTAGGTTTTGGTCTAGGTTTAGTTTATTTTTTATTTATGTTTAGGTTTATTAATTTTACTTTAGGTTTAGGTTTTTTTTTTTTTTATATTTTAGGTTTAGGTTCTTTTTTTAGTTTATGGTTTTATATTATATTATTATTTATTTTAGGTTTTACTTAGTTTTATTTTATTTTATTTTAGGTTAATTTTATTTTATTATAGGTTTACATTTTATTTTACTTAGGTTTTATTATTTTTTGTTTAGTTTCAATTTTTATTTATTTTATTTTAGTTTAGTTTTTATTTTTATTTTATTTTCTTTTAGGTTTAGGTTTAGGTTTAGGTTTTAGTTTATGTTTTTATTTTATTTTGCTTTAGTTTAGGTTTTTTTATTTATGTTATTTTAGGTTTTAATTAGTTTAGGTTTAGGTTTTTAGCTTTTTATGGTTTAGGGTTTAAGGTTTTGGGTTTTTGTTTTAGGGTTTAGGGTTTTGAGTTTAGGATTTTAGGGGTTAGGGTTTAGGGTTTAGGGTTTAGGGTTAAGGGTTTAGGGTTTTTAGGGTTTAGGGTTTAGGGTTTAAGTTTTACGTTTAGGGTTCAAGTTTTAGTTTAGGCTTTAGGGTTTTTTTTTTAATAGAAAAAAATTGATTTAAAACATTTCTTCTTTATTTAATTAGTTTATTTAGTTTATTTAAATTTTGTTTACTTTATTTCCATTTAGTTTAGTTTATCTATTTTAGGTTTATTTATTTTAGTTTATTTTTTTAGGTTAGGTTTGATTTTGAGTTTAGTTTTTTTTTTGGTTTTAGGTTTTAGGTTTTATTTTTATTTTTATGTTTAGGTTTAGGTTTTATTTTATTTTCTTAGGTTTAGGCTTTAGGTTTTATTTTAGGTTTATTTTTAAATTTAATTTTAGTTTAAGTTTAAGTTTATTTTTTTTAGTTTTAGGTTTTTTGGTTTAGGTTTTGTTTTTTATTTATTTTAGTTTGGTTTAGGTTTAATTTATTTTATTTTAGGATTAGCTTTTTTTAGTTTAGAGTTTAGATTTTATTTTTTATTTTTAGGTTTATTATTTAGGTTTAGGTTTTTATTTAGTTTTGATTTTATTTTATTTTAGGTTAATTTTATTTTTATTTTCGGTTTAGTTTTTATTTTATTTAGGCTTTTTATTTTTTAGTTTAGTTTAAGTTTTTATTTATTTATTTTTAGTTAAGTTTTTATTTTTTATTTTATTTTCTTTTTAGGTTTAGGTTTATGTTTTGTATTAGGTTTTTTTTTGGGTTGAGGATTTATGTTTTAGTGTTTAGGTTTTAGGGTTTAGGGTTTAGGATTTAGGGTTTTAGGGTTTACAGTTTAGGGTCTAGGGTTTAGGGTTTTGGGTTTTTAGGGTTTAGGGTTTATGTTTTAGGGTTTAGGTTTTAAGTTTAGGATTCAGGTTTTAGTTTATGGTTTAGGGTTTTTGGTTTTCTTCAATAGAGAACAAATTCAAATTTACAACATTTCTTCTTTATTTA